>JAXGGA010011861.1:0-40815 GCA_038373865.1 Uloborus plumipes | reverse complement strand
CATTGATCTTCATTGCGGTCTTTAATTTGACTAGGACCAGCCCAGTTGGGCCCAGAACCTGCTGCTGGTCGTCACATTTGTATTTGTATTTACAATTAAGACATATTTTTCAAGTGGAATGCGCATTGCTGTCGTTTATTTTCTTTTTATTTTCGTTTCAGTTTATTCATTTATTTTTTTCGTGAAGTGTATGCGGTTGGGATAAATTAAGTGTTTATAATGAAAGAAAGAACATAGATGGCAGCATCTGTTATAGCATAAAATCTGTGAGGTGGCGCTACCTACAGTTTTATTTTGAAAGCTCAAAATTGTTTTTTTTCATTGTAGACAAGACATGAAACTTTCACATTGGTTTTAAACGTTGGTGGTACTTCCGTTAATTTCTAGATTTTAACAAAACAATTAATTTTGCATTGTTTTTGAGTAAGCAGTTAATTTTGCTTTCTTCAATCCCTCAACTACACTCGATATACTAAGCTGAAATCGAAAGCATTAAATAAATTTTCATTTCATTTAAATGTTTCATTATATCTTTTGTGCTGTTATGTCAGTTTTTCTATTTACTGGGTCATAGAATCAGAATCACTTAATCGTATATCAAAAGAAGAATTGCATCTTAATACGACTGTTAAGGAAATTTTCCTAGTGTAGTTAACATGCCTTTGCATTTGATTCAGAATGCATAAAGTTTTAGTATTTATATTCGATACTCACTTTTTTTTTTTACTTCATATATTTGTGCTTGATACACGGTTTTTCGTTCATAAAAGTTGAAATACTTGTGTTCGATACCATATTTTTCAATTAAATTTGGGAACTTTAATCCTTTTTATTACGCTCAATACGCTAAGCCGAAATCGGAAGCAAAAAAAAAAGAAAGAAAGAAAGAACGATTTCATGCAAATAGTTATTTTATTGTATCTTTTGTGGTGTTAGTTTTAACGATTTACTGGGTCATAGAATCAGAATCACTTAATTGCGTACCGAAAAAGAAATTGTTGCAGACACATCGACTAAAAAGGAAGATATCATTGTATAAAAAGGTGCTTCTGCATTTGATTCAGAATACATAATGTTGAAATATCTGTGTTCGATAGCCGGTATTTCTTTCTTTATTATAGTTGTTACAAATCTTTTAGTGTCAAAACCATTGCCTTATTCAATCATATCAGTCAGTTATCAAAACTGATACTAAAATATACGCGCTGCCGGTAGGATTCGAACCTACGCGGGGAAACCCCAATGGATTTCAAGTCCATCGCCTTAACCACTCGGCCACGACAGCTCATATATAGAAGAGTTATTTTCTTTTGAGTGTGTAATTTATTGCGCATTTTTACCACGCAACCGTTTAAACAGGTATTTTATCAGCCAGAGATTTCAGGAATGTAAATAAGATCAAAACATGAAAATAAGTTTTTAAGCTTCCTGAGTAACAGCTCGGATTTAGAACTGAAACAAAATTTCCTTCTGAAGTGACTTTCGAAGCATCTTTAAAAATTTATTTGACAAGTAAAAATATTGTATCAATCAATACTCTTTTAATTAGCATTGGTGTTTTTAATTTGCTTTTGTTGAAACTGAATGCCTTTCATTCACAGGATTTTTTCTTCGGTTTTTAAATATTCCAATTTTTTCTCCTTTACATTGTTAGAAAGAAAAAAAAAGTGATTTGGAAGGAAAATCACGAATGATTTTTTTTTTTTTTTGCTAATTTTATATTTTCTTTTTGTTTTCCTCACAAAATTTTTGATTTAATCATTGCCTTATAATCGTTAATGAGTGCCTAGTGCGTGAAAAAGTTGCAACATAAAATTTTAATTTTGGCTCAGTCTCTACAAATTTGCATCTTGAATAGATGTAATAATTATTTCATTATGAGTGAAGAAAATAACATTTTTATGCGCTGTACAAGAAGTTAAAATTTTTGTTAAAATATTTGACTTTCGAATGGGGTTGGGAAAATGTATCGCAGGTTGGACGCTAATGAGCGCAAAGAAAATAAACTTTTTTCTTTCAGGAAAAATTAGTTAGTGGTGTACCCAGAAATTAAATTTGTTATTGGGGTAGGTGAACATTTTCGCTGTCATGAAAAAATGCAGTATCATCAGTTTAGAGTTTTTAAAAAAAGATTTAAATAGTGAAAAAAAAAAAAAGACACTTTATCATTCTTTTTCTCCCACTTAAAACTGAAAGAACTGATTTTTTTAAAAAGTCATAAAAATTACCAACTAAGAGTTTTCTCAAAACTCCACATTTTCTTGCGTATATTTAACGAAAGAAAAAAAATAAGAGGCTTTTTTTTTTGCATTTAATCATTCATAATTGTAGAAAAGAGCACCTAATGTTACAAAAGACCAAATATTTGAATTTCCATCAGTTGTCTCTTATTCGTCAGGTATATCCTGAGAAAGAAATACTAGTAGATTGAGAAAAAAGAAAAATAAAGGAAAATAGATACATTAGTGCTATAATTGCAAATTATAATTTCAACGTTCATGAGGCACTAATACGCAGGAATACTGTATATTAGTCCCTACGTATTAGTGCCTCATGAACGTTGAAATTATAATTTACAATTAGTAGATTGTTTTGACCAGATATACATTTTGAAATTAAACTCTCTTTCCCCTCCCCCCTCTCCCCTTGAATTTGAGTCTTCCCACGGACGCTGATTTTTAGAATTTAATTCGACTGTCTATGACAGCGGTTCCCAACCTTTTTCTCTTTGCGAACCCCTTGTAACATCGGAAAAAATTCGCGAACCCCCTGGCATTAAAATAAGTAACATGTAAGAATACAAAAAAAAAAAAAAAAAAAAAAACACTAAATTTGCTTTTCCTTTTCAAAGCAGTTTGATTGCAATATGCAAAAATATTATTTCAAACACCGATTAACAGAGACACAGGGGTGCCCATTCCCCCCAAGCTCAATGGCGCAAATTTCCCCCCAAATTTTTCACAACCCTCTTGTGCTTTTTATTTTTTATTTTTACCCCTCTTTTTTATTAAATTTATTTTTTTTAATGTCATTTATTTATTTGTTTAAATATTTATTTATTTATTTAAATATTTATTTATTTTTTTAAATAAGAACTGTTATTTTTTTTATTTATCATTAATTTTTTAAAAGTGCTAATTATGCGCGAAATAGAATCGCTTTTGTTCTTTTCCAGGCACAATGGAAAGGAAATAAACAAATAAAAAATGCACAAAGGAAATAAATAAATAAAAAATTATAACAACGAAATAAAAAAAAAATAATTTGATTTAAAAAAATAAATAAATGAATAATTTTTATTTGAAAAAAAAATCAGCAAATAATTTAAATTAAAAAAATTAATTTATGAATTAAATAAGTATTAAATTAGTTTTAAAAATTCCCCCAAAAATTTTGATGGCGCAACTTGCGCCATAATCCCCCCTGTGGGTACCCCTGTAGAGACATTAATAAATTGAAACTGCAGATTCAAGAAAAATAATATACAAGTTATTCAAAAAAATAAATTAGTTCTTAAAACATACCTTGATTTTGAAGAAAAAAAACTTAATAGGATATTTGTGGCTGCTTGAGGGAACTAGGTTCCGACTCTTCTCCAATAAAATGAAAGCCCATTTGTAAATATTTGCTGTCGTACTTTCGTTTTTTTCCTTTTTTTTCACTCGGTTCACTACTTTTTTCTGTGTGTTTATTCGGGTGAGGCGAAAGCTCATCACAACTTTGTTCTTCATCATCCTGCGTTGTTACCAAATTGAACGCTGATGTTGAAGGTTTGTCCGATTTTCCTGGTTCAGCCAAACTGCCTGTTTCTAACCATCGATCCATCATTGCAGTTCCGAAAATATGATCACAAGAATTACGAACTGGATTATAACTACACTCAACAGGGTAGCGAGTTCACAAGGCACACACACATAGAACTGACAAGAAAACCATACGTTTTGAAGCATCTGTACATGAGTCTATTGATGCGACTCTTATCTTAAAAACTAACATTATATTTTTGCAAAAAAAAGAGAGAACTGAGTAAAATCCAGTAATAAATTTCCAATTTGGAGCCTTTTGCTGTCATATAATCCACAAGGTTCAAGAGCCGGAAATAATGTATTGCTTGACTATTCTTTCTTTCTTTTTTTTTTTTTACTTGAAAATGCATATTCTTCATGAAACCTCTTGATGGCGCCTTTTCAAGGCTGTCGCTACCCCCGTCACAGCTAATTCAACGATTCTGCATGCCCCCACTTGAACATTTAGTCAGAGGGATATTTCTTTTTCTCGTGTTTTGGAAGGAAAAAAAATGGATTGTATCAAGGTTATTTAAACCACTGAAATATTTTTAGATAGTCTTTTTTTTTTTTTTTTTGAGCCAGATACAGATGGAAAAATCCGACTTGTTTTCAAATTTTAAAAGAGCAATTCCTATGTATGTAAATTGAATATTTCTTTATTTTTTACGAAAATATTTCAAAGTCCGCCATTACAATACAAATTTGGCGAACCCCCTTCAGGCACCTCGCGAACCCCTGGGGGTTCGCGAACCACCGGTTGGGAACCGCTGGTCTATGACAATGTGAAAAAATAATTTATTTACATTTCCATAAAAATTATAGGGGTAGGTGTGCATAGTGCATCTGTTCTTTCAGCCCCTTCGGTACGTTATTAAATAATGAGTGTGATTTTTTCTTCTGCAATTTGTAAAATAAGTATACACCCTCCTCTTTTGAATACAGATCTAGAATTAAGGAGATTTGTATTCGCAATTTGTATTTTCTCCGTTGCTCATACATTTATTTCATGGGCACAAGTGCAGTTGGTGAAATTTAGAAAATGTGGATTCAAAATTTAATTCAGTTTACTTTACATCTTCCAGTCGGGATGAATATAGCTAGAAAACAAAAATTATTGTAAAAAGTTTTGAAGACAATTTTTTGGAAAAAAAAGCAGTTAATAGAATTTTTTTTTAAATAATTTATTGAAACGAAATAAAAGTTTCATAGAATGCAGAAGAGGCAATGTCACGCAAAATAACAGAGGAAAACAATTTTTCTGATGAGAAGTAAAAACAATAATATCCCTAACTCGCGCTGAAAGTGCATAATTGAAAATGTTTATCATTACGGTGTATGATCATGTGCGCCGGAAGAATTGTACGTACGGGGGTGTACCGAGGAAAAAAATACTAAAACAATTAGCAAAAAAAAAAAAAAAAACTTTTCTACAAAAATTATTGGCAAATAAGTAGCAAAGAAAATCACTATAAGTTTTTTTTGCAAAAAATATCGCCAAAAAACTTTTTTTTAATGAAAAATATCTATAACTAATATTTTTTTCTCAAAACTTTTTTTACGAAAACCCAGGGTAGGTGAAAATGCACTCTCATGCTCCCATATATATGATCAACTCTACTGAAGATACAGACTCATTTTCAGAAATTTAGAAGAAAGAAATGAAGAAAAGAGCTCAAGTGCCCCCGAGCTTAAATTTTTTGTGTGGGGGGGAGGGGGGAGAATTCTCAATTTTCCAAACGCGATTCTGAATTTTGCCGAATGTTAAAATAAGAACAAGCACCACACCTACATCTAATGGGAAAAGACATTAGGTATCATTAAAAAACGCAACGAAATAAATTAGCAAATACTCTTTAGCAATGAAAAGTTTAATCCCACTTACCTCATTTTTTTCTTTTTTCTTTCTTTTTTTTTTTTTTTTTTTTTGAGTTTTTGGCTAATTTTTGAGACAGAGTAATGTGGATACTTTTTTTTATAATTATTTTCCTTAACGGTTATATCTAATGGTAAAGAATTAACATTAAGAAAATAGTGCTCACTATTGGTCAATTCTGATACTACACAATTAATTATTAATTAGAAAGTAAGTAATAAGTAAAGCTAGGTAAGTTAGTAGTCATGTCCAAATAGTAGAGCGAGTGCGAGCAATTTCATACTAATGAAACAAATACAAAAACAAATAGCCACACAGATACAAATTATATTCAAAAGTTATTTCTATTAGGTTTCATATTGATGAGAAATAAAAAAATATTTTTTTAATGAACCAGTGCAATATATTAGAGAGGCGATAAAAGAAAAATTCAAATGAATACACGAAGCTCAACTTGAAATATTTAAAAAAAATTTAAACGGATTGTTCTTCTGCTTTATCAAACGAATTACAGAAAGAAAATGCATTAAGAAATACGTTAAAAGAGATTTTATTGTTTTCAATATCAACTAAGGATGATGTTACGTCATCACTGAAGCGTAGCAGCCTCACATAGCGTGACAGCTTTCAGCCTACTACAAATAGCTTCAATTTTCTAGACAACAGCAAATTATCCTTTTTGACAAGAAGCTTAGCAACAGAGCACTTCAATGGCCGAATTTCGACAGCTACGTATGAATGATTTGATTTTGCACTCGTATTAAGAGCATAAACATAAAGCCGCACGGTGAGTTTTGTTTTAGGATTAGGGCATGCGACCCATGCGACGGCTGTTTTCAAAAAAAATACGTTTTTGTCACACGCAATTTACTAATAAATCCAGTTTTTTCGCAGTTGCAAGTAAAAAATACGTTGATCTTTAGGGGATTCTTTGACCGTTTGGCCAGATAGGACGGTTGATTATTTTTATCAAAATAATTAAATAGATAAATAAATAAAAAACACAGAAAGAAGGGGAAGGGGCTGGTATTAGAGCAACTACTTTAATCAATGTCATCTCCAGTACATATTCATGATATCTTTTTTGAAAAAAGTTGCATTTAATTAAATAAAATCAAAATGATGGGGAAAATGCACTTTCTATTATTATTTCGAATCCAATTCTGCATTGAAAAGTTCACAATTAGTTTTTAATCACCCTGGTCAATTTTCTTAACAAAGTAGCTTAAAAATTTGCGTATTATTTATGTATAAAAGAACCAATGGAAAATATATTTACTAATTATACCCAAATTAGGGTAGACCGGGGAACGCTTACGCAGATTTTTTTCAATTATTTTTCTAGTTCTTATGTTCCAGAAAGGGATTTAGGAAGGAAACTTTAGACGTTATGGTCTTATAAAGCAGTTAATAAAATTAAAGTTTGTGCATTCAGTTTTTGCCCTGTTTGAGTATTTAAGAGTCAAAAAATAACTTTTAGGTCAATGTCTGTTGCATAAATCTGCCCCATACCCGGGGCACGTGTACGCAGTCTCACTTACGGAACGACATTTTTTGTTAATTTGACATCTAACTTAAAATTTATGCTAATATTCATGCCCGAATCTTGTACAGAGCAAACCTGACGATAAGGAATGGACGACCAATGATGATTCATACTCATTCATTCTCAACTCCGGCCTTCTCTCTAGTGCGGTGATGCAAGGATACGCAAGAGTCTTTCTAATTCAGCTTTAAAAGAAGTCGAAAATATTAGATTTGACTTCCTCAATTAAATTCCAATCAACATTGAGCATTGAGCATTGAGCATGACATATGCAAAATAACTAATACTTATTCTTACTGGAAACCACATCACTTCCTTGTGAAAATTAAAATCCCATTACTCCGGAAATATAAAAGCAGACAAAATATCTTCACACTGCAATTTGAACTTAACTAACTCCACATTTAAGAGCAGTGAAAGACTTCCTGCTCTTCCAAATTACAGACTACTGCAGCTCTGAAAACACCCCGCAGGCAATATGTTATTTCTTACGGCGTTTCTTTGAGATGTAGAATTACTGGGGCTAAATTTGAGTTTATTCAACTTTTTGGAAGAAAACTAAAAACTGTCGAGAAGTAGAGCAGGTTTTGTGCAGTCCAATTTGACTCTTTCGTTGCTGCTATGTATTTAAGAGGTATAAAAAAAAAAGGAAAAGGGAAAAATAAAACATTAACATTTCTAGAGGGGCAATTTCCAAGAACTCAAGGTTAAAGTACTTTTGCACTCGTTTTAGCTTTTGAAAGAGCTTGTTTCTTTTAGTTTGTGCCATGGTTTTTTTTTTTAGATGTGGATATATTTGGAATGCCTCATTGCAAATGTCTGAAAAACGCAATGCTTTTCTGCATTGGTGGGTTTTTAACTAGCCTAAAGCTTTTAGAAGCAATATTTGGGGTAATTCATACATACGTAATTGAAACAGAAAAATAGAGCTGCATAGAAAAGTCTTAGGGGGATTAACTATTATCAACTTAGAGATTTAAGAGAAAAAAAATGTATAAATCTAAAGTTACTCGTAAAAACATTTTCGGGTAGCTTTTTTGAAGGCATTTATTGTTCAATAACAATGTCGATTCCTTTCAAAGTTAGTTAAATTATTATGTTATAAGAAAAGTTCTTTCCTTAGCAAGAGGACTCGGTAGTTCTTAACGCGTTCCTTTTCATTTAAGGGTCATTTATCATATGTACAATATTGTAATAAACATATTAAAATTCAGCTTTGGCGAAATAGAAATATAGAACTTTTGAGAACTATAGAGAAATATAGAACTATAACAGAACTATCATAGTCTAGAAGAAAAAAATATATATCAACATTTCATACTGTGTTACTTTATCTAAGACTTCATTGTTTATGTTCTGTAACATTTTTATAAACAGATGTGCAAGTGTTAAAGTTGTAATTTTCAATAACGTACTCATTACTTCCAAGTTAATGATGAGATTAAGTATCAATTAAGTTGAAATTTGAAGACCGATTGAAACTTTAAATAGGTAAAGTGTTTCGATAAGAAAACTGCAACTTTATTTCATACGATTCACTATACCCAACTAAAAATAATTTGCAGAAAAGGTTAAAAAAAAATATCGAAGTTTTTTTAAAGATTTCTGCAGAATTTTAGAAGACAGAAAAAATCTGCATTCATTTTGTCTTCAATATAATCTGCAGAAAATGCACAATTTTTTTTAGTATTCTTCTAATATTCTGCAGATTTTTTGAAGCATGTTCCAAATATGCTTACATTTTCTGCAGAGTTTTGAAAGCTTTTCAGCAGATTTTTTTTTCTTTTTCTTTTTTTTTTTTGCTGGGTATTTAGCAGTTTGAAGTTTGAAGTAAATCTAGCACAAATGGTAGACAAAATACATATTGTATGGAGTACGATTCACTCCTTTTAAATCATTACGGTAACAAATTTCAATGAAATGAAACTGCTAAAGTTGAAATCTTTGTAAATGGAAAAAAAATGGAAAGGAATTACTCGCAGTACCCTAAAGCAGAATTCAAAGCTATTCACCTACGATGAACATGTCACTGTCAATATGTAAGCTGTAAAAATTTAAAATAAACTGCGTATGAGCACTTTTCAGTAGAATTTTATATGAGTAATACAAAAAGTATTCCTGCCGGCAGTGCTGTTCGCAGTAAAAATTGAGAAAAGAAGTTTCCTGCGTCGATGTTTCAGCAGAATTTTAAACATCCTTCTACACTGCCCACCATTTCCTTCGTGATGTTTTTTGCGAAAAGTATTCCCGTCTCAAGAAGGAACAAAAAATAAATAAACAAAAATAAATAAATAAAAAATAATAAATCAATTAAAATACTGAGGAACCAACAGTGTGCACTTGATTAAATCTTAGAAAAACTTTATGTACTTATTTGTTCATCATTTATTTGTAATAATTCATAAGGTCAACTATTTATTTATTCATAAATTATTTCATTTAAATATTCATTATTAGTCAGTCAAAGAAAAGCATTTTTATTTACCAAATAGAAAATACTTCATTAAGCAATAACATATAACGAGAGTATTATTTTAATTAAAGAGTAATAATTTTAATTTAAAAAACCACTTATAATTACAGAGTATTAGGTACCCCAACTGTTTACTGGTAACTGCTTTTCATAAAAGGAAAAAAAAGGCAAATGGATTGATTTTCGATGATAACTATGGCTACAGAAAGTTATGTAAATAATCAAACAAGCTGATAGCTAAAGTCGATTTTTTTTTTTTTTTTTTGTGATTCCGGCTCAGACTTCTTTACTCTAAAATCAGCCGTATTCTAATAAGAAGACGTTATAAACATGCCATCAATTATTTCTTTTGGGATTTTTTTTCTTTTTTGTTAACGGAGGAGAAGAAGAATGAGAGGGAGAAAGAGGAAGGAAAGGAGCTTTTTATTTAAAAAAAAAAAATTCAAAATGAAAGTAGGTCTATTTCTACTACGTAATATTGAATTGCTGAAATTTATAAAATATTCAAAATACAGAAAGCCAGAAAGCGTTTCCACTTACTAAAAAAGCAAAAGTTAAATTGCTGCCTTGAAGGGAGAAAGACATGCAAAGAATATTTTAAAACCCACTAAATCTCGTATCTTGTTTATCAGCACGTATTCGCTCTCCAAAAAGCTGCTCCTAAAAATACCTCCAATGGCAATTCACTGCAAAAGAGAAAAATCAGGAATTTTTATAACCAAGTGAACAAAATATGCAAAGAGAAAAATGAAAAAGAAAGCAAAATTGCATTTTTCTCCGACCAACCCTCCCGCGGAGAAATGGGGAGGTGTAGGAAATCAACGATCTACATTTTCCACGAGATAAAGGACGAGTACAAAATGGAAATAGTGATACCTTTTCTGGAATGGCAATGCTGGGTGCTAGGTATCCTAATTAATGACCTTGAGAGATAACTGGCAATTTGCCAGAAGAGGTTGCTATGACAATAAGCCACGCCTCTTTTTTATTTGTTTTAAAAGCAGTAAGTCTTCCAACTTATTTCGAAAAGAGCAGTTTTCAACTTATAGCTGAGGTTTAACAAGTAATTTTAGGCTCAAAAGAAGTACAATTTTAGCTTTCATTAATAGAGTTTTAGGAAAAAGGAAGCGTGAAAAATGTATTAGTGTTTAAATGTAATTTCTTCACAAGCACAACACAGTTTGAACAGTTCAGTTAGCAGTATACTTCCGCGCAGACCAAGAGCCGGAAAAATGATCTTCATTAGGCAGGCCCTCAAGAACACGAGGCCCCTCAAATGTTACAGAGTTTCCCCCAAGAAGAGAGTCCTCCAAAATAAGACCAAAAAACTATCTCAAATCAGACCCTCCCCCCCCCCCCAAAAAAAAAAAAATCAATAGCGCAGTCTCTGCCAGAGACCTCTTGGGTACCTCCGCATATGGTACAAGGAAAATTATGTCCAAGAAAAGAGCATTCATGCAGGCAATCATTGAGCGATCAGTCTGCCAGGTTAAGGGACATATTAAGCAGGGGCAGGGAGCCAAAGACGACAAATTTTCTGCAAAAATGTTGTGGATTTTTATGGAAACTCTGTGCATTTTTTCTGCAAATATCTTCAAATTAAAAAATTTATTTCGCGAATAAAAGAAGAAAGTTCTGCTACAGTCTGAAAAATTTATGCAGATGCTTCCAAATTAGAAGTTAATTCATTAAGCTCCCACATCTGACGCTTATTCGGATCAAAACTAAATGTTTCCGTACGGAAATGTTTTGTAATACTTATACTCTGAATCTCAAATACTTCAAGTTTAGGCAGCACCATATGATTGAAAAGGAAATTTTTCCCCAAAAATATACTTATTCCTCTTATTCCTACAAATTTTATACGAAGATTCGTCAGGTTAAGAAAAAGTGATCATGTAAAACTGAGTTTTTAATTTATTTACTTAGTTGTTTGCGTTTTTAAGAATGTCTAATGTATTTTTCGCAAAATGTAATTAAAATTGCCTATGCTCATATTTTATCATTACGAGAATCTGCATCTAGTGTAAAAAGAAATATTTTGCAGCATCTAAATCATGAAAAAATTAATCATCTTATTGGAACTTTAACATCTTAGGATACATTTTCACGACTACACTGCAAAAAATGAACTGTTGTTTTTACAGTATAATACTGACAGCCGAGGTTCCAATTTAAAACTGTAAAATGCACAGTAATAAACTATAAAACTAGCAATTTTACAGTTTCTTACTGTAAAGTTAGCAATTTTAGTTTATTGCCGTAAAATTCAGCTGTATTATACTGTAAAAACAACAGTATAATACTGGCAGCAGAGGTTCCAGTTTAAAACTGTAAAATGCACGGTAATAAACTGTAAAATTAGCAATTTTACAGCTTAGTACTGTAAAAGTAGCAATTTTACAGTTTATCACTGTAAAATTTGCAATTTTACAGTTTATTACTATAAAATTAGCTGTATTTTACTGTAAAAACAACCTCCATTTTTTACAGGGTATCATTTTGCATGAAGAATAAACATCTTGCTGTGATATGATTTTAGCTGTTATTAATATGTCTAATAAACCTTCTACGGCTTTTTTTTTTTTTTTAATTAAGATGTAGATGCGAGACAGCCCCATAGATGTCCTCCCCGAAAACATCATCTTTCCTATTGTTCTGGGCATAGCCGAATATTCAGGGTTTAAGGAACCCGTGCAAATTGAATCATCAGTATCATACAATTCAATCATCGGTGGGAAAGAAAATCAAAATCTGTTGCCTTAGGGAAGTGAAATAAACATCTCACTTTTATTATTTTACTAGCAGTTAATAAAAAAGCTTTTATATGAAACTTCGCGGAAGGAAAAAAAATATATTCAAAATAAGAAGTTTATTACTTTCCTACGATTTCTTGTAGAATATGTACATTAGGGTGGAGCGGTCCTCCATGTTAAAATTTTTTTTTATTCAAATCTAAATGGGGCGGGGTGGGAAAGTTGTTCTATGTACTAAACATCCTGAATATGAAATATCTTTTTAAAATATTAATATTTAATACTGCCCCAACAGCGTTCAACATTTAAAAAAATCATAGAAATTGACATTTTTCAATATTTTTTTTTTCAAAATTTTTTTTCAATAGTCATTTTTGGCCGAGGTGGGAAAGCTGTTATGTGAAATAAACATCCTGAATGTGAAATATCTTTTTGAAATTTTAATATTTAATACTGCCCCAATAATGTTAAATATTTGACAAAATCCTAGAAAATGTGGTTATTTCCATTTTTTATTTTCCCTTCCAGTTAGCCGCTCCTACTTGGCTCCAGTACAAAAAGCCTCTACTCCTCCTCCCCCCTTGCCCAGTCTGTGGCGCTGTTGTGAAATGTAGGGTAAAAACATTCTAGCGTACAGCGTGTCGCATATGCTTCCATTGAGTCGTCTACTATCAAACAGATTTCACTTTATTCCAAGTCAATTCGCTTTTGTAAGCTTCTATAATTATTTTAGAGGTTGAATTGTGTTTAAATGATGTAATGTCATCCTTAAGAAGCAAATTTGTGTGCCCTGTTTTCGGACGTGGGTGTGATTTACCAATTAATTGTTTACCTACTTATGAAGACATAATGTTGTGTTATGTGTGGTTGTGATAGATCAGCAGCAAACCAGAACAATACAAGAACCTAGTTAGTGAAACATGTGAAGAAGTTGCTGAGAAGGTGATGAAACTATGGGAATTAGCTTCAATTCCGGTTATACACCATCGTGAGATAGTGAAAGAAATTAAAGCATATCATGGTAAGTATAGAAACTCATTAAAACCGTATGCATCAAGAAAAAATGTTAAAAGTTTTTGTGATAAGATAAAACTATTCAGAAAGAATACCAAGTCTCTTTTTGACATAGCAACATGCAAGTGTGACTCTTTTGACTCTTGCATCTGTGAAACACTGCGAAAAATACCAATTGCAGAAAGACATTTTTTGCTTGATCAACTCACTGACAGAAAGATGACCATTGGCAACATTGATGTGAAATCAACAAAACAATATCTTCAAAGAATAAATCGAAAGAGAAAATTTGAAATATTTCTGGAAAAAAATACAATGTCTACTCATTCCATCAGCAGCAGCACATGCCCAAGCTCACCAGTAAGAAAGAAAAAGGAACATTGTTCAAATGAAACATATCAAGAAACTGGACCGAGTACATCACATGCAACTAGTGGTTTAAAAGAGTATTCCGCGGTAGCTAAAACTTTAGATAGGTATAAAATTTCTGACAGAGCTGGAGCAGCGATTGTCTCAGCTACACTCCAAGATATTGGTTTGGTTTCTCAAAGTGACTTATCAAAAGTTGTGGACAGAAGTAAAAGTAGACGATCCAGACAAAAAGAAAGAGCTCTGGTAACTAATACAACCTTGGTTGATATGAAATCTAATCAAATAGGTTTATACTTTGATGGCAGGAAAGATAAAACTCTTTTCAAGGAGAAAAGTTATATTAGAGGAGCATATAAGCTTGATAAAGGAACCAGGGTCTGAATATATGGGTCATCTTTCCTTAAGCTCTGGAAAGGCAATAATTGTAAGTGAAGAAATACAGCTCTTTTTTACAAAAACTAATATTGATAATAGTAAAATTGCTGTTATTGACAGCGACGAAACGGCAGTTAATACTGGAGTACAAGGAGGTGTCTTTCGTATTTTGGAAACAAAATTTGAAAAGCCATTACACTGGTTTGTATGTCAACTGCATGCAAATGAGCTTATTCTGTGCCACATTTTCGAACACCTTGACGGTAGTACAAGTGGACCTCAAAGTTTTTCAGGACCTGTTGGCAAATCCCTAAAGGCTGTGAACACTTTCCGGTTGTGGCAGTTAAAAAGATTTGTTGTACACTCCCGAAATTGCGGTATTTACAGAACTCATTAAAAGCGGTCATTGACTTAGTAATTCAACGAAACGGATGTTTTGGACATCCCGAAAATATTCTTATTGCAATGTTAGCTGATGACAGGCAGGACGTACAAGTTTTGGCATTGCGCAGAATTTTAAAGGCACGGTAGGTAAATAAACCTTCAAGGCATTGATATAATAAATTGGGCTAATGTGACAGTCACTGAGCCGCCGTTAACCAAGCAGTTTAATGATCAAGTTATTTCAGGGTGCATCATGCATCCACAAACTACAAATAATATCATAGTATCCCATGTCAAGCTATTCCCTTGCCCCAATCAAGCCCCTGAAAGGTGCGTGAAACTAGTAACTGAAGCGTCCGCTTCGGTTTGTGGACCTATCAGATGGATTTATTAAAATTTGTTTGGAGTCACGCAAACAAATGCCATTTTTTAACACCAAAGGACAATACAGACCAGTATAAGTAGATATTTTAATCATTGTCGTCAATGTCATTGTAAGTTTAACTAATGTATCTAAAAAATTTGCAATTTCTATGATTTTGTAAAATGTTTAACATTATTGTGGCATAATTAAATATTAATATTTTAAAAAGATATTTTGTATCCAGGATTTTTATTGCATAGAACAACTTTTTTTCACCGACCAAAAATGATTATCGAAAAAAAAAAGTTTAAAAAGAAAAAAAAATCTGAAAAATGGCAATTTCTATGATTTTTTAAAATCTTCAATATTGTTGGGGCAGTATTAAATATCAATATTTTTAAAAGATATTTTATATTCAGGATGTTGATTTGATAGAACAACTTTCCCACCCCGCCCAAAATTAATTATCAAAAAAAAATTTTTTTCGCTCCACCCTTATGTACATTGCTCTCTTTTTAAAACGGATAATTCAATTGATGTTATTCCAACTTTACATATTCCTTGTAATTGAAATGCTGGTCAAGAAAGGACTAAAAACACCAAAAAGAAAGGCACGTATTTTAGGTTAACAAAAGGAGTTAAAAGGATTTAATAACGTACACCAGACTAATGTAGTTACATTTTTTATGTGTCACATGCAAATAGCTCTGTATTTTAAAAACGAACTTCGAATTAGCATGCGAAGATTTCATTCGCATATTTTTGGCAAACCAATTTCACTCAATATAGAAGTCAGGGCTTGGTGATAGTAAAATTCATTTCTATATCTTAGTTATAAAAAGCAGTGTAATATCAATGTACATTTTATCTCAAAATGTTAAAAAAAAAAAAAAAAAAAAAAAAAAAAAAAAAAAAAAAAAAAAAAAACCAGTAAAATTAGAATAACTCGAGACGAAGAAGTTTACAGCAGTAAAAGTTGCATATCTACCTTGCGGTGAAATGCGAAAGCAGTTTCGCAGTAAAATATTTGCAGAAACACACGTGGCTGTGTAATACGATAGATATAAAAACAGACTTGTTTCAAAAGATTCTATTTACTTCACTGCGTTGGATGTTATGTTTGTTTGTGCTTATTTCTTCACTTCGTTGTTCTAAATTTCTCAAAATGAATCTGCATCTCTCGTAGACGTGGATCACAACCTATTCAAAAATGTTTGCAATTTAACATTTTAGCACTAGTTTAGTTATTAGAGACGTTGTTTATTATGCTGCTTATTTGAAAACTAATTGCAGCTTTCTCTCCTGTTAGCGCGACATTTCTCTTCCGTCCAACAGCCTGTGAAAATTTGATTACGTTTCAATACATTGTATTCTTCTAATAACCATTCTTCTGTTTGTTGCTTGAGATAGATTGTGGTTATATTTTATAAGGTCCAGTCAAGTGTGGTAAAATGAACAAGGGGTTAAAAAAGAAAAAGTCGATACAAAAACAGGCAGTTATTAACGAACTCGTTTTTATGGACATACTGATTTTTTGGCAGGTTTTTTTCATCATTAGCAATATTTTTAAACAGCCTTTTTTATTTGGCAACAGTCTTGCAGTATAAAGTGGTTTAAAGTGAGGCTAAATTTCTGATTTCATGTTTGACACTGTCTATAAAACTATGATGATCCCTTGCTTCGCCACTTCTATTCTTTGATTATTGCGGCCAAAAAATTGCTACGTATCAGAACATGTGTCGTCTGGTTGCATGTTGCAAAGCCGGCCATCTCCATAACAGAAAATGCTTCAGCAGAGACGATTTTTTGTCGATTTTTTTAGGGAATTTGAGATCGGATCCAAATATCTTGTTGTCAATGTGTCACTAGGATAGTAGGTTTTAAAGCACCATAAGAGAATTTTGGGGAAATTGCATAGGGGAAATTCAAAATTATAGTTAGGATTTGGCTGGTTTTAAAACCCATTTTGGAGTTTTCCGGTTTTGCAATCAGACGACACATATTATCTAAGAAAGCATTCGGATTGAAAACACCATGACACCTTTTTCAGGTACATTATCTGCTTGTTATTGGAAGTCAAGAATACCTGGAAGAAAGTTGATTAAAGCTTTTGTCCGCATAACATTGTCAGCAGAAAAACCTATTTACCTTTAGTATTGATTAAATATCAATTGATAAAGAACTGAAGAGAGACTGCACGGTAAAAAATGAAAGTTGTTTTTGCAGTATAATACAGCTAATTTTATAGTAATAAACTGTAAAAATTGCTAATTTTACATTAATAAACTGTAAAATTGCTACTTTTACCGTACTAAACTGTAAAATTGCTAATTTTACAGTAATAAATTGTAAAGTTCCAAATTTAACAGTTTATTAGTGCATTTAACAGCTTTAAACTGGAACCTCTGCTGCCAGTATTACATTGTTGTTTTAACAGTACAATGCAGCTAAATTTTACGGAAATAAACTAAAATTACTAATTTTATAGTAAGAAACTGCAAAATTGTTAGTTTTACAGTTTATTACTGTGCGTTTCAAATTGGAACTTCGGCTGCCAGTATTATACTGTAAAAACAACAGTTCATTTTTTGCAGTGTGGTAAGAAAATACTGTTCCAGAATATGTGTTGATGTAAATAAAGCTGTGAGTAACATCATCCAAACACTGGATGAGTCATTATTCAATTGCAGAAGACGTTAAAAACTTTTTACTATATTCGATTTAAGTTATAATACATTTATATTCAATTTAAATTATAATACATTTATGCATAAAAATGTTAATGAATGCGTGTATTATCTGGTTTCCAAATGATTTTTCTGATTTTTAAAAGTTTGTTTCATTTTCTCAACCTAGATTCATTTTACCCCACACTATAGAGCAAACCGATCGTAATAACAACCCTAAAAGAAGTAATGATTAAAAGTTTTTTGGTAGAAAAGAATCAAACAAAAATTTAGAGTTACCCTCATGTAGTGGAATGTTAAATATCTGTCAAATAATTCGAATATTTTAAGTGTTTTAGAAGTGTTGCTAAGCAGGGATTATGGCGCAAGTTGCGACATAAAAAAAAAAAAAAAAAAAAAAAAAAAAAAAAAAAAAAAAAATGGCGGGGGGGGGGGATTTTTTAAAACTAATTTATTTATTTATTTAAATTATTTATTAATTTTTTTTATTGTAAATTACTTACGGATTTTTTTAATAAAAATTATTTACGGATTTTTTTAATAAAAATTATTTACGGATTTTTTTAATAAAAATTATTTATTATTTTTTTTTGTTTAAAGTATTTTATTTATTTATTTATTATTATTTTATTCATTTATTTATTTTGTGTGCGTGTGTGTGGGCTTGGATTGTCTGGAAAGGGAAAAAAAGCGATTCTATTCTGGAGCATAATTTTATCTTTGAAAAAATTAATAATGTATAAAAAATAGTTATAATATAAAATAATAAATAAATAATATTTAAAAACTAAATAAATATTTAAAAACTAAATAAATATTTAAAAAATAAATAAATAATATTTAGAAAAATAAATAAAATAAAAAAGAGGGGTATAAATAAAAAAAAAGCAGAAGAGGGTTATGAATAATTTTTTTTGGGGGGGGGGAATTAGTGCCATTGAGCTTGGGGGGGGGATGGGCACCCCTGTTGCTAAGCAAAATTTTACCCCAGCTGATTTTGAACATCATGAACGAAGCACATAAGAGAGAGAGGGGGGGGGAGAAAATCACACTAAAAGTGTTCTGAATAAAAGATCCAGTAAAATACGATTTCTATTTCATATTTTTACATGAAACTACACTCTTTGACGTTAACGTGAAAATATCTGCTATCCCCTGTGGTTCTATTTGCGATTTGCGTAAATGTGTGATGGAAGAGAGGCCGAATCGGGCACCACATAAGGCAGAACCTTTGTTGCTCCCACTCCTTGTGGTTTATCATGCATATTTCATATTTCTCCAAGTGACTGAAGGTAAAGAGGTACCTGAAGTTAACCTTACTAGTGATTGAATGTGAGGAAACAGTGATATAATACACAAAATATACCCCCAGAGGAAAAAAACAATTGTTTTCAGGGTTGTGAAAAGCTGTGAGCTTCGAGATAAGCTTTCTTTCTTCCTTCTGTGAAAAAAAAGTGAGCTTGTACTTAGGTACATACGTTAGAATTAAACAACTTAAATTCAAAATTCTTTTTATGAATTCGTAATTTCCATGAAAGCTTTTAGCACAGATGAGAAAGTAATTTCAACATAAAATTTCGCTGGAAGTTGCATTCAATGTATGTTAGTTATTAATGGGAAAAAAGTATTAAAATATTGTTTCATTGAGTCCGATTAAATTATATTTTTTCAAATAAGTCAGTTGATATTACTCAGCAGCGAATGTTTAACAAATGTTCAGTGTGCAAAGCAAGTAACCATAACAGCGATGCGATGGTTATTAATTTCGCTCGGGTTATCCGAGTTCAAATCTCGAAGACATGATTTGGGTTCGAGTGTAAACCATATTTCGTTATTTCGTATATCTGCAAAAAAATATGACTCCACTCTAAACTCCGTTGAGTGTTAAAATTACTCTCAATCGTGAGAAAAATATAAACTTTAATTAAAGAAATAAGAATAATAATAATTAAAATAATAAAAAAACATAACATAGCGCATAAAGGAGCCAGATTACCGCATAGAGAAGAGTGCAATTGTTCGTTATGGTCACTTTAAAAATTCGAAAATAGTTTTACGTATATTTTTTAATGCGAAAAGAACGGCACTGCTTGACTCTGGGTCCCACCTAAGCGGGGCTTCCGAAACCTAAATTTTTGGGATGGGGGTGGGGGAATCTTAATTTTCCGAACAAAGATTCAAATTGTGATAAACTGGATTAAAATGAAATAAGATTTAAAAATAAAATTATTCAAAACAAAACAAAAAAAGTGCATGCCTACCCAATTTAATTAGAAGAAACATTATGTAATTAAAATACATAGTAGAACGATAAAAATAATTACACGATTACAATACTGTGTCCAAATTTATCGAATCGTCAATCAAAATTTGCAGAATAAGAAAAAAAAATAGGGAGGACATAGTGACCTCTGGTGACCTTCCATCGAGACGTCCCTGTATCAGTGGTGGATTAAATGCCCTCCAGATACCAAATACATCGTCCGAAAATATAAACAATTTACTATTCCAGGTAGAGGGAACCGATTCCTCTATACCCATCGGGCCATCCGTTCTGTCCAGCAAGAGTGACAGAAGGTGTTGAGGAAGATTTGCGGATGCAGATGGTGCGGAAAGATGATTGCAACTCCCCCAAAATCCATCCACGATCTACGAACTTCATCAAATCGTGGTGACACCAATATTCGGCTTCCCCCCTTCGTCCATAGCTTCGCAGCTGCGTCTCAGGGGGATCTGACCCCCCTCGTAGATCCCCCAGTGACTATGGCGTTAATGACTCGCATCCAGTCAGTGCTTTGACGGTATGCAACCGATGACTAAGCGATGACTTCAATTCATTGCTCCGAGGAAAGAGATTCCACATAGCTTACATAACATTTAAAAAATGCAGTCCCCGTTGTTTCATCGCCCGTCCATTTCAACAAGTAGATTACTAGATTTGGATGTTTCTGGCCGTAGAGTGATATTTATGAGACCGATGGGAGAACAGCAGGCGCTAAGCATTGGGATAAATGCAGGGTAAAACATGCTACAAGATATTTGTAGCATGTTTTACCCTGATAAAAAGTTGAATTTTTCTAGAGAAAAATATTTATAAAAGCCAACAATTAGAAGACCAACAGCCTAAGAGAGCTGTTAGAAGCAGAAGGAGTTATTAAAAACGCGATTTTATTGAAGTCATAACTGCAAAAAATAAACCGTTGTTTTTACAGTATAATACTGGCAGCTGAGGTTCTAGTTTAAAACTGTAAAATGCACAGTAATAAACTGAAAACTAGCAATTTTACTGTTTATTACTGTAAAGCAGCAATTTAACAGTTTATTACCGCAATTTTAAAGTTTATTACCACAAAATTAGCTGCATTATGCTGTAAAAACAACAGTATAATAATGGCAGCAGAGGTTCCAGTTTAAAACTGTAAAATGCACGGCAATAAACTGTATAATTAGCAGTTTTAGTTCAGTACGGTAAAGTTAGCGATTTTACAGTATATTACTGTAAAATCAGAAATTTTTAGTTTATTACTATAAAATTAGCTGTAACGTACTTTTAAAAAACATTCATTTTTTACTGTATAATTTTACAGTTTACAACCGTGCATTTTACAGATTTTAGAAACTACGGTATGGGACATACATTTCTTCCCGTTGATGCAGTCAATCAGAGATATGGGTCATTCCGACGAAAATGGTACAAATCATGTCTGAAACTCTTTACTTAAGACTATCAATTTAAATAATTTCCAACAACAATCATATTTTTTTTATTGAGTTTCCATTTATTTGTGTATAATGAAGTGTAAATAACTAGTACATGACTCATTTATGAAAGGATTTCAAATATTTTTATCACTTTGTTTAACAGAGTGGACAAATTAGCCTTTAAAAATATCTGTATAATCACAAAGAAAAGTTAGAATCATAGAGCAAGCAAAAAGTGAAATAAACAGCCTAAAACTGTAAGTCTGTCTGCAATTTCAAGAAAAAATTTATTTTTTTCATCATGAAATCGGCTCTATCAGAGTGGACATCCAAAAGTTCAAATTAACTATCATAAGAAAAGAATTAGGCTCACCCTGGTTGTTGACTACATAATTCAATGTAGCAAGCTAATCACGGCAGTTATACTACCTATATTTTTTAAAAAATATATCAGATTGAGTGCAATTGTTTATTTTATTTCCAAAAGGTATATAACAGAGTGGACAATTCGAAACATAGAAAATCTAGGGACATGTATAAATAACTGTTTTTTGGGGAAATTTTTTTTCATTTGCGTAATAATCTGCGGAAATGGTGTTAGAAGCATCTTTTGTGCAGTGCAGTGTAATTTATTTTGTTGTTACATTTCAATTCAATTTTAAATCACATTTAAAATTCTAGCAATTTGAAGCTGGGACACGTCATTTTCTCCTTCTTCTGACAAAGATAATTTTTTTGTGTCATTTCTAATGGATTATACCTAATCAATTGATACTTGTTGGCACAAAATTAAATGGAGAACCAATAAAAATACACTTAATGAGTGATAGTTATTAAAATTGATTTTAAAAAATTCTAAAGTCTCGGATATGATTTGTACCATTTTCGTCGGAATGACCCATATGTTACTCCTTTACAAGCGTATTTTACACATCGAAAATTCGATATACGCCCCAAAAATTTAGTCAAACCTATTTTCCCATTTGAATTTAAAATAAAATTTAATATCATGGAAAATATAGAAAATAATAATAAAAAAAAGTCATTGGAATTTATTTAATTTTGCATTTGAATGTCGGTTTATTTTTTAAAATAGTTTTTTAAATTGTTTTTTAAAAGTGTCAAACATTTTTTAAGTTAAATTTCAAAATAGTATCTATCTCTTCTTTCCCTGCTATCTTTCATTTTATTATTAGAAAGTTTGTTATTTTATGGCGATGATCATTAGTGTGGTTTTCAGTTTTCGTATATTTCACTCAGGAGCACCCCGATGGGAGGTCACGGGAGGTCACTGCGACCTCCCAATAATTTCCGTATTCGGCACATTTTGCTGACGATTCGGCATTTTGAAGACAATGTTGCAACATTGAGATTATTTGTTCTTTTTAGTTTTTAGAATTTTTTTTAAAGGTGCCTAATGTTTTTTCTCACTAAATGTTATGCATGTACGACATGTGTGCAATGAGCTTGCTTGTATTTTATCATTCAGTAAAATTGGAGCTTATTCGGCACATTGATAATTTTCCCCCTCCCAAAAATTTTAGTTCGGGGCGCCCCTGATTTCACTCCTTTAAAAATGTTAAGGAGAATTTCAACGCCTTGGAAAAAAAAAAAAAAACAGCTATATCTCTGCAGTCAATACCATTGCAGGAATATCTTCCATCCAAATCTATCAGGTGCTTCCATTCCAATCCAATGTCAAATCACCAACAATGGATTTAAATGACTACCTATCGCTGGGATCTATGTGAGTCATGCTCCTCCGAAAACCGCCGAAAAGTCGCATCTTGTCGTGGCACGTGCGGCCACCATACTTTCGGTTCGGGGTAGCGCGTGCCCCTGCACGTGGCTGCATGCCCTGGAGCAATTCACCGATGACACGTCAGTTCGTCCAGTTTCTAGCGTTTCACATAATTAAACCTTTTTGGATCAATAGAGATGGGAATTTGGGAAAAGCAAACTCGAAATCTGTTTGTCGGAGCTGGAGTGTTGTTGGAGTACGGGGCTGGGAGTGTTTTGATGGTGGAAGGAACGAAGTTCTCCATGTTTGATTTCTTGCATCATTTCCTACAATTTGGGCATGGGGAAATCAGATACAAAAAGCACATTCAGCATGCGCTGATGATAATAATGCTCTAGCATAATCAGAATTTACCCTCTGTTGGTAAAGCGGAGGGGGGGGGGGGATTATCAGTTTGCCGAATGAAGTTCCAATTTTACCGAATGATAAAACACAAGCATGCACACATGTCGAATATGCACAACATTAGTACGAAAAAACATTAGGCATCTTTTAAAAAAAAACTCTAAAAACTAAAAAGAACAAATAATCTCAATGTTGCAATATTGTCTTCAAATTGCCAAATCGTCAGCAAAATGTGCCGAATACAGAAATTATTGGGAGGTCACAGTGACCTTCCGTGACCTACTATCGGAGCGCTCCTGATTCTAGGTTGAGTCTCCAAACTCCCTTTTTCGCTGCACCCCTGCAACTATGAATGTAGTAATTCTTTGCTGAAGTTTCGAAAGCAAGTGGGTGGGAACAAACATTGTGGTTAGATAAAAGAAGGCTTTTTCAAAACTTTATATTCATAAAACAAGATGTAATTATACAAATTACTATTTTCATACTATACCTGGGAATTTTAGGGCACTTACTCGCAAAAATGAAATTAGCCAGGAGAAGTGTTTTTCTTTTGCAATGATTTGTATCCCCGGATTGTCATTTGTGGATTTGTAAAATAAAAATTTATTTATCAAAATTTTAGTGTTTTATGTTTCGAAATGGAGATATAAAAATAAGTAAGATGATGCTGAAAATTTGATTGTGATAAAATGAACATAGTGCCTTTTACTCCTCATGTACAAATATTTTAAGCAGAATATAATTTTCAGTCCGAATTAAAAAACAGTTAAACCCTACGAACCACTTATTATTTGAATACTATTTACACCAGAAACAAAATGCTGGTCAATTTATCTGGAACAATGTACAGTATGAAACACAAATATAAAATTTTGTTAAGGAGTCGTCTTTAACCCATTAATGCCTAGCGTCCCTTTTTAGGGACGGTCCAAAAAGGGGTCTGAATTTCCGCAAAATGAGCATTTCAACCAAATAATAGTGTTCAATTAGTACCTTGGTACTGTTTCAATTCGTTATTAACAGATTGCAGCACATAACCATTGTAAAGTGTGTTCTGTAGCAGTTTTAATATGATCTTTATCGAAAATCACATTGTTCACAATCTCAAGAAAAAAAGCAAAGTTTTCAAAATTCTTCCCAACTTTCTAGTTCATGTTGATTGCTGATTTTATTTCTTCTTATAAAAGGCCTATTTAAATATTATATCGTAGACAGAAAAAAATTTTAGTAAAAAAAGTATGAACCCTCTGGGGTCTATCGTCACTTTTGAGGGACGATTTTTCTTTCCTTAATAAAAAACTTATTTTTGACATGATATTTTTTTAATTATTTTTTCTGTCCATTAGACACTATTTATAACCAGTATACAAAATGTCTTTGAAAAAATAAATGTCAGGCACTAATGGGTTAAAATGAGCATCGATTTCACAATTAAAAATATCAATTTATAAATCACAGATTTGTAATCAGCATTAATTTTTAACTTTTATACCTGTTTTCGTGAAATTTTGTTCAGCCATGGCTTTACAATTAAATCAAGAAAAATGCATCGCATAATGCTAAAAAAGAGAGATTTTTGCTCATAATATTTAATCTACCATTAAATGCACTGATTACTTTTTTATATGAAAATAAAACCATGAACTGACCTAATAGTAACAAATGTACTACACGGCTAAAATTATGGATGTAATTTTTGCTAGAAATTATAAATTTAATATGTGAAAAGCCTTTTATCATGAAAGTATTGTATCTTAATTTCAATGAAAAACCAATGTGGAGGAGCATTTCTATGGATACCGAAAATTTCATTTAGTAATTTTGAATAGTGTTTTTGCTGCTACGTTTGGCTATCTATTTTGCAACCATTTTAAGGACCGTGTACCATTAGTGAATGCATAAATTTTTACTTCTTTGGTTAAAGTAAGAAATCTAAACAAGACCATAATATTTCAAGAGGAGTTACTTAAAATTTACGTATTATAAGGAGCATTATGAGTAATATATGTTATTTTTCTTTTAAATAACTTGGATATTCATTTTCATCATTTCTTAAACTTCAATCGTTTAACTATAGCATGTTAAAAATAATGATGGTGTCTTTGAGAACATTTCCGGCTCTATTGGTCATCAGAATGCAATTATGTTTCGAATTCGGGCTAATTTGAATGCTCTTCATTTTCGTGGATGACAAAGATGACAACATGATGTGGATGGCAAAGTAACTCGGGGAGTGTTTAGTTTTGTTTCTTTTTTCTTTTGCTCTTTCTTTCGCGCCCCACTTTTTTTTTTTTGGCCTCTGGTGGTCTGGTCCCAAACATTTCATTGAATGTTTTTCTCTCAATTGCACAGCTTACCTTTATTCAAAGCAAACGCAAAATATGATGAATTGATTATTAAAATTGAAATGGAAAAGAAAAAATAACAATAACTCTGATCGCAATTTTTTTTTTATCTAGGGAGGAGAAGAAATCTGACCATCTCTATCTCCAGACATTCTATTTCCTTTCTACTAAAAACTTTAAGAGAGACTTTCTTTTGCTCTTTCTTTCTTTCTTTCCCTTTTTTTGCCTCTGGTAATCTGTGTCTAAACATTTCACTGAATATGCTTTTAGTTTTTCTCTCAACTGCTCAGAGCTTACCTTTATTCAAAGCAAACACAAAATATGATGAATTGATTATTAAAATTGAACTGAAAAAGTAAATAAATAAATAAATATCAATAACTTTGATTGCAAGTATTTTTTATCTAGGGCGGAGAAGAAATCTGACCATCTCTATCCCCCGACATTCTGTTTCCTTTCTACTAAAAAACTTTTAAGAGCGACAAAAAAAACCTTCACTTTTCAAATTTTTTATGCCAGGAATTCGCCCTAATAAAAGTACCGTGCTCGGGCGATATTAAAAAAAAGGGGGGCGATTTTGAGCTCTCTGCGGGAAACTAACCAAGCGAACAAGATGACCCGCGTGGAACTCTTTCATATTTCATAATCCTGGCTAGGCGTGTCTGCTTGCAGCGCCCAAGGGAGCAGAAAATGAGAACTGGGGTAACAAAATGTGAGGATGGTGCGCATAGTGGCATTGGGCGTTACTTCCTCACTCTGTATAAAACATTCATTGGTTAACATCCCTTTAGAACGGATCGATGCTGGGATAGCTACACTTCTCTCTCTCTCTACCTTTGTCAGAGGAGTCGGAGGAATCGCAGAGCTTTAGCAAGGCAGGTACGAAGACGAATACTGGAATGATCTGTGGCTTTGATGATGTGTGGAGTTGAAGACAAAGCAACATATTGTTTGGAGGTTGAATTTCAATAATTCAAACTATTTAATAGTTATTATAAAAGGGATCTCTCTTCGAATTAATTTTAAGAATTGGGTGAAATTCATTTAGTTTGACAAGTGAATAGACATAGGCGGCTGGTGCACCAAAAGAGTGGGGAATCAAGAGAAATATGAGAGAGGGGGGGTCAAAAGAAATGGGGGGGATTTAGGATGCAGCACCTTTAAATGCTTTTTTTTTCGCTGCAATTTGGCTATAATATTAGGTTTTAACTTTGCTGATCAATTGACTTCTAAAAAGGCGGAATATGTCCTGAAAAATCAACCCGGCCGGTTGATTTTCACCCATTCTTATGAAATAACATGAGAAAAGTTTGAATTTTTGGAATTTTTAGCTTTTATTTTGGTGAAATTAAGCAACCCACTGAGTAAAAAATCATTTTTCACTCGATTATTACTTTTTCACCGTGAAAAGTGAGGGGGCAAGGCCCCTTCACTTTTGGAAGTGAGGGAGCAGTCGCCGCCCTTGCCACCTGAACGAGCTGCCTACGTGAATTGATATACCCTAGTGAATGAAAAGAACAGTTCGAAATTAAAAAAATATATATATATATATATATATATATATATAATAGTATTTAAGCAGCAAGTTACCGTCCTTAAGCCAGAGCAAAGTCAGAACTACATGCAAAATACAATCTAGACCGACAGCCTAGTTATGTCATCTTGACTGCAGTTTCGTCCTAATTCGGACTCATTAGTCTGGACTTTGACAATAACCGAGCTAAAGACAGATGTTGTTTCAATAAAGCTGAAAGTGCAAAAAAAAAAAAAAAAAACTGTCAGCTGAAGTGCTTCTTTTTGCTGCAGGTTTGATTTTCAATGAAAGGAACGTATAGTGCTACTCTGGTAAGTTGATCACCACCATTGACAATGTTTACCTTTTTTCGGGAAAGAGGAAAGAGTATAATTGCCGTGGGTTTCAGTTGGAATACTTTTGAAAATAGACTACTTAAGCAACCCAACTCAATTCAGCCACCAATTGCGCTTGCATATTTCCCGACAAAGAGGTAAACATTGTCAATGTAGGAGGTCAATTTACCAGAGCAGCACTATAATTAATTCCCAAAACATACTGAAATACACACTAAACAAAAATATAATGCGTTGTTTCGAAAAGCATTGACTCTGGTAAAATATTTCTTCGCGATGCCACTTACTATAAGACGATTTCGAGGGCTCTCACAGCAAATTGAAATTAAAAAAGAATGATCTTTGATGATGCATGTGTGCAGAAAGCTTAAATACACTTTAATATTACTAAACAAAAAATGTAACTTTCTGCTGTCTTTGATAAATTGCAAAAACAAAATGACTCATGAACATGTAATTAATGTTCTTGTTTGTATAATACGTGCATATATCTTTTATTTCATACAAAATTTTATAGTATCAAATGGTTTTTTGCTTCCAGGGCCCCTTATAGAGAAGGCCAGCTCTGTCATCAAAGATGGTCCATAATTGCATTTTTAAGACTTCCAGTTTCGAAAAATTTCCGGGAGAATATCTCTAAACTTTTCTTCTTATTAACATCATTAAAAATCGTCCAAAACTGTTTTTTAAAACTTCAATGTATAAAAAACTACAACGGTTAGTTTTGAGCCCCATCCTTTTCTAGTGGATAATAAAAATATGCCATTAAACTGAGTTTTTAAGTCTTCAATTTTGCTCAGATCCAACACCCCCGCTTCTGCATGAACATTTTTGACTAGATTCATATTGTTCACTGTTTTTGTCCGCATTTATGACACTATACTCTTGAGTTTTGTGCTCATATTCTAGTGAGAAGTATGGCTGTCTGCAAGAGTATCATTCTCTTATTTAGCAATAACAAAAGAAGGGTCAGGGTGTCCTTGGCCAAGTGTTGGAAGCACTTGCTTCGTATGCTGGAGGTCGGGAGTTCAATTTTCACCGTTTCCCTGGGTGTTATTTCCTTCTTGTTTATGCATTGAAAGATACCATACGTGTGCATATTTTAAGATTTAAGAACTGTTTTTATTCTAGCTAGGCTCTATTGACTTTCACTCCAGTCGCTCGTCATTGTTGGTACGCCACTGAGCTCATGATATATAAAAACAGCCCACGCCTCAATGGAGTCAACACTAGGTTGCATAGTGCCTTGTTCACAATTCGGATTCATGGTTTCTAGATTTTTTTATCATAATCAAATCCCACCATCAGCTCTTATTAACAAAACCCTGATTCCATTGTCCAAGCTAAGTTTTCTAGACGTCTAGGCTGCTTCCGGTATGGCCATGAGAAGGCCTTGCATGAGCCCAAGAGATGCGTTTCAGAAGATATCGTTCAGGCATTAAAGGAACTCGAGTCTGTGTTTTGCTGCCATAGCCTATTAAATTAATTTTGGTACCAAGTTCTACCGGACCCAGTTCTACCGGAAACGAACCCAGTTCTACCGGACAACCGTCCCAGTTACCGGACGGTTGTATATCCCACATTGATTCCTGGTGTTATTCGCAGTATTGCTTGCTTGTTAACCCTGACAATTCTACGTACACATTGCTAATCATGGTCATTAAGACAGACAGCCACTGCGCTGTCTATGGCGGAAGGTTATGTCTAAGCTTATTTATTTTCAGCAAGCTTTTTTCACTGTGCGTCTCCGAATTTTGAATTCCTGAACAAAATCGGAAATGGAAAATTCCACGCGTCTAATTCCAATCACCAATCTGAGTTCAGTATCTGTTAATTCCTGTTCTGCGAAAGTTATTTCTTCACATGAAACGTTTGAGCACAAATGGGAACAATCCAATATACTGCCAATTTCCTTCGTTGCATTTCGTTGAGATAAAGCCTTTTCGCTTTTTTTGCTGCTATCACGAAACGTTTTATCGTCCATTAAGAAATACTTCTGGATTAAGGTTGAGTGTATCAGTTATTTATTTACAAAACGTAAAAATGATCTGTTGAAATCTGAACAAGAAAAATCCGCTGTTATCTTTCATGTTATCAAAGAAAGTTTAACGCATCGACAACTGAAACAGGGACAAATCAACAAAATTATCAACACTGTATCAGAAGCAAGTTTAACTTCCTTTTTTTCCCAATCAAGTTTCGCTTTTCTTCTGAGATTTCAATGAGAAAAAAATTCTGTGGTGCATTCCTCTTCCCCAAGTTTAATTGACCTCCCCCCTCTCTCTGTATGTATATGCATATATGCATATATATAAGCATTTGCATTAGCGCCCATACTTATAACGAAGTGGTATATAACGAATTTGTGGCTCTAACGCAGTAGTTTCAATTTTCTCTTCACTTTACAATGGGAATAATCAATAAACTGCTTATTTATAGAGCAGTAAAAAAGAAAGTTACCGGTACAACGACGCTGTCCCCGTTTATAAAAAGAATGTGAATAAAATAAAATTCCGGTGAAATCCAAAAAAAAAAAAAAAAAAGTTTAATTACCGTAAAATGGGGTGAATCGGAACACTTTTCAGCTTTGATTGTACAAAAAGCAGTTAAAAGATTTTTTTTTAATTTGGTTTTTTGGGTAAAAACTTCGATCTTGCTTTACTGTTGATATTCCAAGCAAAGACAAAACAGTTTGAACAATTATTATTGAAATATATAGAAAATTATGGGTGTTCCGAATCACCCCGCTGATAGGGGTCAATCGGAACACATGTTATAATTTTTATTTTTTTCACTTAAACCTGTAATAGGTCTCACAAACATGAGTAATATTGATTGGGGAGAATAAGAACAGATAATTACTGTCAAATAAATGTATAATTTCAATACCAGTAAACGTTTATAATTTGTCAAAATTCAAAATAATTTTGAACTTATGAAAAATGAAAAGTAATTTTAAGAAATGCTTTTGAATTGAAATACAGAGATTTAACATGAATTGAAGTCACTCATGTCGTCCACAAATCTGTACTTGTCCTTAAAACTAACAATTGTGACTTGGCTTAAGTTTTTTCATAGCATCTTCTGGGATTAACTCTGCCTTTTATTTAGTTTCTTGAAAACTTTGTATTTCGGGGATTGTCCTGAAAAATTTTTTCGCTTATTCATCACTGTCTGTGTGCTGGACTTTCACTACATAAAGTCTATATGACTTTCCCCTTCGTATTTTAAGTAAAAAAAAGTCCTGGAGAAAAAATCTTTTGAAATCTGCAACTTTTTGTCATTCTAAGATCTAGTTGCTCACGAGAAGGGATAAACCGTAATAAATCCTTGTCCTAGTCTTGATTTAAAGAATTGGGGTTAGAATCTTGATTTTTCAAACAGTTTTCTTCAAATAAGTTTCAATTGGAACAACAGAACTAAGTGTTCCGATTCGCCCAGCAAACTTTTTTCCTATGGCATTTTTCAGAATTCTTCATTTTTATGACGCAATTTATAAAAAATGTAAATTCTAATGTGGTATTATGTTGTTCAGATACATGTATAATTGAAACATACCACTCTTAGTTTTTAAATATAAGAAGGTTTGTTCATGCATATGAAGTTTTGCAGTCTATGAAAATGTGATGTTTTCTAGCATTCCACGTGTAGCCCTCCTTAGAAGCCAGTAGCGTTGCCAGATTGACAAAAGTAATTTTTTCCTACTTCCTATGCTCTTACCTTTCTAAAAAAAAAATTCATGGCGAAAAATACTTAGTAGTATATTTATGAAGAATTTCTTTGTACGGTCGGGAAGTTTTGTTCCGATTGACCCCGCTGTTCCTATACACCCCATTTTACGGTACTCTTAAAATACCTATTACTCGTGCATGTTCTAACTAGAGCAGAAGCGTTCAACAAAAAATAAAAAGGAGCCATCAAAGGAAGAAAAAAATATTGATTTCAAAAAAAAAAGTTATGTTTTGCTGTGCTTCACAGAAAAGTAAAGCATTTTAGATTTTCGTCTATAAAAGAGGAAGTGCTCAAATATGAAGTGTTTAAAGATCACTATTTTTCATGTTTTACTATATAGCATTCATCAATTTTTATGACGAAATTACTGTTTTAATGAAATTTTACTGGGCTTCTCTCGTTATTAACGATAACGACTGAATATAATAAATACTTTTTTTTCCGAAAACAATTCTTTGTCACGAATTCTCTCCATGCGGCTTCTTGAAAGAAGAAACTTGCCGGTGTAGGATTTACAACACCAGATTGCCCAATAAATAAATAAATAAGTAAATAATAAAAAGGAATAATAATAGTTTGCACGCAACCCATAGCACAGTACTATTGATTGCGGATTGTGATTTAATCCCAATCAGATCCCGTTTTTAATCCTAATGATGGAAACGCTACTTTTAGAAACAATTTGATGAAACCAAGGGCGTATACAAGGGGCGTCTGGGCCCTCCCAAAATTTAGAAGAAAAAACATAATTCAATTGGCGTTTGTTCAAAAAAATTTTTTTTTGAGACAAGCTCCAAAGTTAGAATGAAAAGCAGCCTAGCTAGAGGGGGCCAGCAAGTTTTAATATCTTTACTAGTGGTGACATGAAAAAAAAAAATCTTCAGTGCCGGACTTAAGGGGAAATTCAAAGCCTGTGTTCCGGGTGAAAATTTCAGAGGTCAGCAAATTCAAAAGTGTGGCTCAAGGCACCAAATCAAAAGGGGGCATGACCCCACTTGACGAGACCAAAGAATTTCTAAAATCTCATTTTTAGACCTTTAGTTATGGAATATTTCCAGGTGAGAGAACTTGATCCCCTCTCCTCCCTAATGTATTCAATGATAACTAAACATTGCAAATCTCAGAAGCAGTACTCCTTACTTACCACTTTTCTAATAATTTGATGAGAGAACTCTTTCCTCCCATCAGTTATTTAAAGTCTTCTACGATAATTTCCAAATATGTTTTTAGAAAGCAGAGTTCCCGAATTTCTCATCCTAACATAACCAATTAACCAAAGATAATTTAAACTAGCATTTTTGAGTTTCAAAGTTGAAAATGTTCCGGGCGAGCCTTATAATAACTTTTCTTCCTGTAACATTACCAAACATCACCGTAAAATACACTTTTTACCCTGCAATTTTCAAAAACTTCCAAGAGAGAGTCCCCTACCCCCTTCATTTAATTTTCACGAATTATAGCATGAAGTTGCGTTTTAAAACTTCAATATAGCCAAGTTTCTGAGGGAAGTACCGGAATCCTTTTACAAACTTCTTTAATAACATCATTTAAGATTGCCTAAATGGGGTTTAGGATATCAATTAAAAAACGTTTCCGATCCACCTCCCTTTACCACAAAGTCTAAAATTTTGCCTTTAAGTTTTCAATTTCGAAAATTTTCGGAAGAATCTTCCTCTCTGATCGCCTCTAAATACCTCTTTTCCTCTAACCTTTCCAAATGTGACCTAAAAAGTGAAGCTTCAGTGACAAAAAATTTCAGGCGAGATTCCTTGAATTTTTTCCGTTCTCTTCACGTCATCATCAGTTTCAGAAAATTTGCGAGATGACCTCTGAGCCCCTAAGGCACCACAACCCTCCCCCCCCCCACACACACACACACATTTTTTATCACCTCAGAAAAATTGATCCACGGACCGCCGAAAAAGTGAAGATATGAATCAAGTTCTTCCCTTTCCAGTAACTTCCACTTGCAAATGAAAAAAAAATGTGTGTGTGTGTGTGGGGGGGGGGGGGGGGGGGCAAGCCTGGTCATATCGGCCCCCTCCAAAATTCTAACCTATATACGCCACTAGATGAAACGGTTATTGCGACAGATTTCATAGCTTAGCTATCTGTCCCGAGCTTTTCTGGTAAACCTGAGAATTCAATATTTAGATGAAGTAATTCAGCTTATTTATTCTTTTTACAGAAAACATTTTCAAAAATTGGACAAAAACTTTCAGTCAGAAAAGTGGCTTTTTAAAAACTAGATAAGAATAATTCAATTATCAGCTGGGTTGCAGAGTCGGAGTTGGACCGATTTTGTGGTAAAAGAGTCGGGGTCAAAGTCGAGAGTCGAAGGCTTTAAAATTATACGAGTCCAAGTCGGTCATTTTCGCTTCGAGCCCGCGAACCTCTGCTGCCAGTATTATACGGTTGTTTATACGGTATATTACAGCTAATTTATTTTAATAAACTGTGAAATTGCTAATTTTACAGTAATAAACTGTAAAATAGGTAGTTAAACAGTTAATTACTCTGCATTTTGCAGTTTTTAACTGAAATCTCTGATTTCAGTATTATACTGTAAACACAACAGTTTATTTTTGGAGTGTGCCATGTTTGTAGAGTTAAAGTAGCAGTTGAACTGATTTCGGGGAAAAGGAGTCGGATTCCTAGGTTCTGAAACTCTAGGAGTTGGAGTTGGAGCCTGAGTCAGTAATTTTCAATCCGACTCTGCAGCCCTGATCAACAGTATTTTTCTAGCTACTTCTGGAAATAAAATGTGAACTGTAGCAGAAATTAGTTAGCTACGGCTGCTTTCTAAACTAAATGATTGATACAAATGGTTCAATCTCCAATAGATCTTTTTGAGATTTTATGTTGCGTTTTGTGTAAATAAAATAAATAAATAAAATAAAAATAAACAAATAAATCAAAATGAAGCATCTGATGAAGAAGAATAGAAAGTCATAATTTTGGAAATCAGACATTGCACATTAAGACTACTTCGACAGTGAAATAAATGAATCAGTCAACTCCAGTATATTCAACTCGCGTACTCTTTAAACCGACATCCACAGCGAAACGAAAATGCACTCAAATTTGGGTGTTTGCGGTCCTTTTTTCTTTTATTTTGTGCAACTTTTTAAAATAATTTGTGTGATTTTTTTTCCAGTACATAAAAATTTTAATCAAATTGGAGTACAATTGACGGAGTTATAAATCAGAGGTACATGAGTTAATATCTTCAATAGAAGAAAGCGATTTTTAATTATGTCGTTGCACGACACGGAGGATAATGGTTGCACGTTTTGAAAAGTTTTATATGAGGGAAATAAGTATATAAGTAATAAATATTTAAAAAACTTTCCCATGGGGGGGGGGGAGTATTTTCTAAATAAGTTTACAGAATATTTTGACAAGATTCTAAGTAGCTCCGTGTCTTGATTTCGGTTTAAAAAGCAATAACTAAACTGCAAAAATTAAATTGTTGTTTTTACAGTATAATACTGGCAGCAGAGGTTCCAGTTTAAAACTGTAAAAGCAAAGTAATAAACTAAACCTAGCTGTTTTACAGTTTATTATTGTAAAACTAGCAACTTTACAGTTTATTACTGTAAAAATAGCAACTTTACAGTTTAATATTATAAAATTAGCAATTTTACAGTTTAGAGGTTCCTGTTTGAAACTAAAAGCAAAGCAATAAACTAAAACTAGCTGTTTTACAGTTTATTACCATAAAACTAGCAACTTTACAGTATAATACTGTAAAATTAGCAATTTTACAGTTTATTAAAATAAAATTAGCTGTATTATATTGTAAAAACAACAGTGTACTGTCCGTCCTTGAAAACCTGGCTTAGCACTCGGGAACCATTCCACTTAAAAAAGGGGTGATGGGTTGTGAGTGGGAATTTTCCGAAGTTTTCAATTCAAAACTTGTAATTGCTATATCCTTTTCACATATTCAACTAAACTATGTATTTGAAATTAGCATCGTTCCACGTTGTTTGATACGGCTCAAAATGCTTTTTATTATTCTTCCCCTTATTGTTGTCTTACCTAACACCCCTATTTTGGCAAGATCAGAGAAGACCTGACCTCATGCGTAAATACGCGGAAGGTTTTACCTAAGGAGATCAGACAGTAATACTGGCAGCAGAGGTTCCAGTTTAAAACTAGCAATTAATTAGTTTATTACTGAAAACTATGAATTTCAGTTTATTACCGTAAACTAGCAATTTTACGGTTTACTACTGTAAAATTAGGAATTTTACAGTTTATTACTGTAAAATTACTATAAAATTAGCTGTATTTCACTGTAAAAACTGCATTTATTTTTTGCAATGTAGTTATTCGTAAGGTTCACAGTTGTTTTGTATGCAACTTTTGCGATCCCTATTTACTGCCTTTTTTTTTTGTCGTAAAAAGACTTTTTTTAGCTATACCTGAAGTTTTCAGTATTTTTTTTATGCGGTCCCTATCCACCGTATAAAAATAGGTTTGAATGCAAGTTGATTCTACCTTACTATCGTTTTCTATGCAGGTATTTTTTTAAATATCACAAGCGCTTTCAATTTAAATCTCATTATTTTATTTAATATGCACACACACACACGTATGTGCAAAGTTTTTATTTTATTATATGTATAGAAGATGTACGGCATAAAAAAAGGCAATAACAAGAAATATGAACTGCAATAAGTAGCACACTTTGCTCCATACACCATGCTGATTTATTGTGCATAATTCTAAAAATTAAAAAAAAAAAGCGTATTTAGGGCAATTCCACGGTAACTTACGTTACATTTCAACCAACTCTTAGGCATTTAGCACCTTAGTACAGACAAATATTATTATACAAACCTTGTATAAAAGCATTCTATGAAAATGACAGTCAAAAGCAAAATTAAAATGCAAAAATATTCGATGCATTAAAATTTAACAGCATTTAGCAGTCAGAAATAAGGCGGTAACTTACGTTACACAAAAAGGGAATGACATAATATGAAAATTGGTTCTCAAGCAAATTCCTGCTCCATTACAGCTGTTTTCTTGTTTGAAGTACAATTTATCAATTTCTTATCATGCCTACGATTTTATTTTCATAAATTAAAAAAAATATTTAAAAAATTGAGAATTAAGGGGCTTTTCAACTGGGTAACTTACGTTACGAAATTTACTTACAAGCATATCTTTATTACAAAAATTAATGAATGAAAATTACAGCTTAGTTTAGACAAAATATTGGAAATTAACAATTATGAATGAAATTTATAGAAATCTAATAGAAAATTCAATGACCAATCAAAAATATTACATAAGACTTTTAAATGCATACTAATCGCTGTTATTGACAAGTTCGGGTAGTTCAAATTTTCGAATCACGTTTTTTTTCTTATAATAAATTTCATCTGCCGACTCTGACCATTTATAATAGGATCCAACAGCAGCCATTACTTTTACTTTAAACTCGTTTTCTTTAAAAATCGTCACAACTCAAGGATACACTGTATTTTCGTATTTCATCACACACCATTCACCGGCTTTTATCTTTGTTTTTTTCTTCTTGTTCCTTGAAATACTTAACTAAACGAAACTCCACAGTTAGTCCATTTCTAGTTCTTAAATGGTGATTGTCAATGTGCGGATCTTCAGAAAATAGTTTTGATAAAGTTTGCTTTTTCTAACATATTTCAATACCATCAAGAGTGACTTTTATTTATAAATCTGCAATATCCACATAACTTTTCTCACACCTCTTTTACAACGCATCTTTTCTGCAGAGTTCAGTAGCAATAAAATATATTTCACCTGTAAGAGATAAAATATTTTTATATTTGTTTTCTCCAAAACATATATTAAAACTTTAAAGCATAACAGAAGTCATTTCTGAATAATTTATAGTAAAATACCTCGTAAATATTCTAATGCAGTGATATTATTTAGAGAAAATTAATATCTTAAAATCCAAAAAGAAGCATGTAATTTATAATAGAGGTGTATCGTAATTTTATTAACAAATAGAGACATTTTAAGAAATATGATTAATTTGAATTAAGTAAATACAGTACATTTGAAAGAATTCTTGAATAAATTACTTCTACTAACCACATAGGAATATTTCACAATTTACTTTCTTTATAAATACAAGTATTTAAGTTCTACTCATGAAACTTACATTACCTGCATATGTCGGTAACTTACGTTACACGCTTTGATTGTAGCACAAAAAATTAAATGAACAATATTTAAAAAAAAACTTTAACTATTTGCTTAATACACACTTATAAGATAGAAAATATAGCATTGTTAACATTGCATTGCCCTTTCTTTAGGCACATCATGAACTTTAACATGTTTTTGGTAACTTACGTTACGTAGAACAGTGCATTTTTGAAGTTTACATAAATCACTTAATTTAAATGAAAACATTCGTTTTAGCAATTCACAATACTGAATTAAAGTGTAATAATCAATATTCTTCCTTTAAAACAGTTATCTAAAGAAATAAAAATTAAAACTTACCACCGTTGGGGGTGGGGGGGGGGGTTTAGATTGATCATTTGCTTTACCAAAAGTAAAATATTCCATTTCTAACTTCAAAGTGCTGCCAAAACTAAAAATACTACATTCTTGACAATAAATTAGTATAAATAATAAACTTCTAACATTTTTAAACCAAAAAATATGCAAAACAGAAGCATTGCTGTAGTTTGATTTTTCCAACGCTTTTCCACACTTGCATGGAATTGCCCTATATAGCATTAATGATTTGTGCAGCAGCATCTATTATTTGTACTTCTAAACCGCTACAGACCTTTACCAGTTTCCTCTTTTCTCGTCCTGAGCAGCCGATATTTCGAGTTTTTCAATTTGAGGGGGACAAAGGGTATGTAATCAATAGATATCATATCAACCTCATCTACCCCAAACAAAATATAGTCATACATTCATATATAAATGCAATGTATTTCTCAATGTCAATTGAAGACAATTCTTCCCTCCTGTCCTCACTAAATAACGGATCTGGGTGATTTTAAATTCATCCAATCTACAGTATCTTATATTTAATAAAATAAGAAGTTATGCCCTCCAGTTATGTATAGAGGAATGTTAATTTAGTACCATAAGAAGGGGTATTCGGTTCATCAAGGGTATACATGAAACTTATATGGATCCGAGAAAAAAAACTTTGCTTTTGTACATGGTAGAAACAATCAAAAGTTTGCCACAACATTTTACATGTCGTTTAGCTAAAAGAAGGAATAGGTTGATTTCTTTATTTCTAATCAAAACTTTTTTTTTTTTTTGGTAAAAGATAGTTGAAAATCATCTTTTTAGCTGTTATTGGCTAAAACGTGTTGCTTAAGAATACTAAATACATAAAGTGTTTCAAAGTCTCGTTGAACTTTTACATACATAGATTTACTATTCTCAATAATAATTTTTATTCAGTTCATAAGTTCGTACGCGCACACATATTTATATGTAGAATATGTCTGCATTTATGTACAGAGAGAGAGAGAGAGAGAGAGAGAGAAACAGAGAGGAGAGAGAGAGAACTGCTATACACGGACACATAACTTAGCGTGAAATAGAACCACCTTTGGGTGTTTAATGATTTACGGCAGTTCCCATGCACCGTATTATGCAGATTGCCAAAAATCAAACGCGCTCATCAGCTAACGAACAGCAGGTGCGACACTTTTCATCTTTGAAAATCCTCGTTTTTTACGCTCAAATCGGCAGATGTATTTAGGGAGGTTACCTTGGAGACCGCGTACCCTTACGCCTCGCAGATGGCGGGAAGTCCACCCCTACATCCACCCCCGCATTATTCGAACTCCAGGGAAATCACGGCGAGAGACGCATTAAGTTCGGCTTCCCTGCGCTCTTCGCCGTCTTTCAGCTTTTCCCGGATTTTGCCTGGATTAGGACAGTAGACATCATCGGTTACGGTCTTACGCGTGCGCTGCTTTGCAAGAAGAATGAATAGGAGAACTACAGTAAAATGAAGGTTTGAAAAATCATTCTTAGGTTGATGGCAAGAAAAAACATCAGAAGTAATGTCAGTATGAATCGGGACAAATGCATAGACCGATGATCTCTGCTGTCCTAATTGCGTTTATTAGGAGAACAGACATCATCGGTTACGGTCTTACGTATGCACTGTATTGAAAGAAGGAAGAACATAAGAATTGCAACCAAATGATTGTTTTTGAAACATTATTCTGCTTTTGTTAGTAAGAAATAAGATAAGAAGTGATGCGATTAGGCCACAGCACGATGTCCAGCAATCACTAGCATGAAACTGATATCACTAGCAATGGATTCTGACAGAATGCTCAACAATTGGAGATCTCGTCTGGAATCCTTTATCTTGCAGCTTTGATTTATAGGAATATAAAGTATATCCTTTGTTCTTGAGTTTTTCCGGAAAGAAACAGCAACAGTTGTGAATTAATTTTATTCATTACCGACAACTTACGTGTAGGAAATAAAATCGAAGTCGCTCTCGAATCTGTTAGTTATTCAATTCAGAATAAGAAGGGCCGATTTAGAAATTTTGAGAAAGTAAGCCCGATCCATCTTTAGGCCTCTCTGGAATTGCATAATCAACAAAAGTACAGTAACAGGCTCATGGTACATGGTACATGGTCATGATATATGTTTGTAAGTTCAAAAAAGTTAATTGCCATAGTCTGGCACCATGACCGCATAATCCCTCCTGGTATTTGCACGGCTATAGGCTGCAGTACACTGACATTGTAAACAAATATTGCAACCTTATTTCACTCAGACTATATGCACGTGACAACTATTTCCCACCGGGACTTCCAAAACATTATTGATGATTAATTTGTGTTTTAAGTGTGATTTGTTTATTTATTTATTTTTAAATAATGTCACTGAATTCATTAGTCTTCATTTTAAAAAGCAGTATGCAATTGCTCGCGAAAAGAGAAAGCACTGTTTTAGATTGTATTTGATCAAAAATAAGTTAATTACATTTTTGCAAGACTTGACAATGCCATTCAGGAAAGCTCCACCAGCTGCATGTATCCTGTTGTGAACCACATTTGGAGAGTTGCTGTTGGAAAGAAACTTCAATACTAATCTTTCGAAAAGTATCTTTAAAAAAATGATAAACGATTTAAAACATAAAAAAATCTTAATCTATAATTTATATAGGATAGCCAGAGATTTGAATAGCTTCAAACAATGACCCCTTGTCCTGCTTCCAATGCAAAAATTTAACCGATTAATACCATTCATTTGGATAAACTTAAATGTCTATGCAATACATTTGTTCTATAGAGAAAGACCCTTAAGAGAAGAGTTGCAAGCAAACATCGAACAGCTCGTTGCAGCATTCAAAGAATGCTATAACAAGCAGTTTGGTA
>JAXGGA010011860.1:0-40816 GCA_038373865.1 Uloborus plumipes | reverse complement strand
AGGCATAAATTAGCAAAATTTAAGTACAATCAACAGGGGTCCCGTTGACGCGCTATAGCGCGTAAAATACGCGGATTTCAGGAAATGGACCCGATATTTGAAACTCAACGCGTCCTACGGGACGCGCTAAAATTCGTCCCGCAGGACGGCTTTATCAGTTAAAAAAGGGTAAAATTAAGGTGGTGCGGTTTAGCTATGCTTTTTTTTCCCCAACGCGACCTATGACGACTTTGTTGTCCGTAAAGTTGTTTATTTTATAGTCTGAATTTGTTATGTTGTTTATTTTACGTAGCCTGAATCTGCTTTTTTACGATAAAGGCTTCGTAAAATAAACAACACTACATATTCAGGTTATGTAAAATAAATAACATTACAGACAACGAATGCAGTCGCTATCGTCATTTGCACCGCACTACGTTTGCGCCTATGTCTTAATTCACCCATTGTCAAAAAGTAATTAGCGTACTATAATAAATATTTCAAGAATAAATCTTTACATTTTACAATAATTTTGACTATCGATTAAAGATTATTACTTCACATTCATTTAAGTTTTTCCTTCTTCTTTCTTCTTCTTGTTTTTTGCAGAGTGCTGGACCCACTATTTTCAAAATGGACCCACTTTTTCAAAAATGGTGGGTCCTCGGGACCCAGCTTTGTGAGCACCCGGCGGGAGCCCTGAATCAAGATTATTACGTTTAATAATTATTATTATCTTATCTGATTTAAATACTTAGCATATTATTAAATGGTCAGTATTCTTTAGAAAATTAACTGTAGAGAATTTCATGTTGTTTTGCACTTCAGCTGACATGTAGGATGATTCTATGTTGTTTACTAATCACAGTTGCACATAAGAAATTCAAGTCAAATTTTATACATAATGCTAAGCATTAATGGTACTAACATAAAATGGCTCTGGTTGTTGAAGAGTATATATTTCTTCAGAAGCTAAGCGGAAACATATTGGTAATTGGCCATTCCAGACCTCTCTTAGAACTTCCCTATCAGCTGCCATATCCTATAAGAACAAAAAGAAATCATTAGAAAAATCATGCATTTTTAAAATCTATAACTGGTAGTTAATTATTAGAACGATTATAGTTATAAAAGTTGAAATTTTTAGTCAAAACAATCAAGTCTTTTGCATATTATTTCTAATGTGCTTTAAAAAGTGATAATTTCAGGTTTGACATTTATTCATCAAAATATGACACTGCACAACTAAATGACTGCACTATTGAAATCTTTGACAGGTGTCTGATCCCATATTTGTCCGTCTTGTTCTTGTGGGTTCTCGGTAGCAATTGAGGGAAGAGTGCTCTATCATTCCTGGGTGATGTGCACAGCTCTTATAAGCAAAGATGCCAAAAATGTTATTTTCCCAATATGACAATTATTTCCATCCAATAAGCTCTAACAAAGTGGGTACAAAAGACCAAATTCACTAAGCTAACAGCAAAATTACAAGAAAAGTTTGATTTTAAGAATCTGAAATGAAGTTTTTCCTAACATGGAACAGACAAAATATAAAGAAGGTACCGTAAAATGGGGTGTATAGGAACAGCGGGGTCAATCGGAACAAAACTTCCCGACCGTACAAAGAAATTCTTCATAAATATACTATTGAGTATTTTTCGCCATGAATTTTTTTTTTAGAAAGGTAAGATCATAGGAAGTAGGAAAAAATTACTTTTGTCAATCTGGCAACGCTACTGGCTTCTAAAGAGGGCTGCACGTTGAATGCTAGAAAACATCAGATTTTCATAGACTGCAAAACTTCATATGCAAGAACAAACCTTCTTATATTTAAAAACTATGAGTGGTATGTTTCAATTATACATGTATCTGAACAACAGAATACCACATTAGAATTTACATTTTTTATAAATTGTGTCATAAAAGTGAAGAATTCTGAAAAATGCCATAGGAAAAAAATTTGCGGGGTGAATCGGAACACTTAGTTCTGTTGTTCCAATTCAAACTTATTTGAAGGAAACTGCTTGAAAATTCAAGATTCTAACCCTAATTCTTCTAATCAAGACAAGGACAAGGATTTATTACTGTTTATCCCTTCTCGTGAGCAACTAGATCTTAGAATGACAAAAGTTGCAGATTTCAAAAGATTTTTTCTCCAGGAGACTTCTTTTTACTTAAAATAAAAGGGGAAAGTCACATAGACTTTATGTAGTAAACGTCCAGCACACAGACAGTGATGAATAAGCGAAAAAATCTTTCAGGACAATCCCCGAAACCCAGAAATTTCAAAAAACTAAAGAAAAGGTAGAGTTCATCCCAGGAGATGTTATGAAAAAACTTAAGCCAAGTCACAATTGCTAGTTTTAAGGACAAGTACATATTTGTGGACGACATGAGTGACTTCCATTCATGTTAAATCTTTGTATTTCAATTCAAAAGTATTTCTTAAAATTACTTTTCATTTTTCATAAGTTCAAAATTATTTTGAATTTTCACAAATTATAAACGTTTACTGGTACTGAAATTATACATTTATTTGACAGTAATTATCTGTTCTTATTCTCCCCCATCAATATTACTCATGTTTGTGAGACCTATTACAGATTAAATTGAAAAAAATAAAAATTTTAACAAGTGTTCCGATTGACCCCTATCAGCGGGGTGATTCGGAACACCCATAATTTGCTATATATTTTAATAGTAATTGTTCAAAATCTTTTGTCTTTGCTTGGAATATCAAAAGTAAAGCAAGACCGAAGTTTTTATCCAAAAAATAAAATTAAAAAAAAATCTTTTAACTGCTTTTTTTACAATCAAAGCTGAAAAGTGTTCCGATTAACCCCATTTTACGGTATTGTTTTTTTTTTTTTTTCAAAAATATCTCATACACTATAATAACAAGTTGCTTCGATAATTTTACGTTATGATTATTTTTTTTTACCTGAGTTCCGCACTAAATTTAATATAACTCATAATTAAAACTATTTCATAAGACGTGCATTTAGATCCCCCCCCTACCAAGAGCGTCCCTTTAAAATATTCAGTCTGTTTTCCCATTAACTATTGGTAACTAAAATTTAGGTTGTGTTGACTTTTTAGTACCCTAGAGATTTTTTTACACACACAAAAAATAATTAAAGTTGTTTACCAACTTAAGAGGTTTACAAAAACTATGCACACATCATGCTTGAAAAAAATATGCAAGAACGACACTTAGGTAATTCTATGCTTATTGCCAAGTGGGATATTATTGAAAGCAGTCAGAAGATTGATGGTTTGCATTAACGCTTGGTCATTAAATGATAGTGCAATTTTTAATGAAAGAATTCAACGAAGATTGAAAAATATTTGGACATAAGTACATATACGTATCAAGAAAGCAAGAAATTAAAAACGTCCTTTTGGAAAAACATAGATCGAACATAAGATTATGGCTGAATGAAAACGATGATTTTGACATTTGTGGTAATTGTTTTGCCACTCTTAATTACCTTTGTTCTGCAGAAATAGCTGGCAGAAATATTTAGATTATCATAATATCACTGAGGGTAACAGATGAAGAAAAATGAGTGAATAAAATTTGATTTTAAACCGTCAGCAGACAGAATTTTGCATCAGCACACGCACAGCTGTTGTTTTTTTTTTTTTTTTTTTTTTTTTTTAAAGATTTCTGCTTTTTGAGATCGTATTGCCAAATTCGATTTACAAAATATAATTATTTGTACAGCTTACAATCGCGATTTAAATGAGTAAATTTTACTCAACAGAGATGCTTTAATCAGGTTTTAATATTGAATGGAGAAGAAATAGAGTCTAAAAAGGCGTAAATTTGCCGATCTTCAAAAACATATTACATTGACAGTTAATCCCATTTTGCCTGTAACTGTTAGTTCTGATGTTTTGGCTTTCTTTTCTGCAAAACGTGTTTCTGTTTTTCTCTCATTAAGCATTCCTAAAGACGCAATTAATACTTATTTATGTGAAACTATTTTCAAAAATGGAAAAGGTCGTGTAAGTATACAGAGTTTCTTTTCAACTCATGTTTAGAACTTCAGATGCTTTTTGGAAGTTCACGGATTAGATACATGTATAATTGTCATAGTCATCTTTTTAACACTTCTTTTTTAGAAAACCTAGAACTCGTCCAGGTAAACGATTTTTGGAAAATCGAGAGCCAAAGTTGATTGAAAATGACAAAAGAACTCTCTTCATTCGAGGTGCTAATGCTAATAATAATGTTCTTCTAGCTTTAAAAGATTTTGTAAGTATAACGTTATGATTTGTTTGAACTCTTTTGAGTCGATTTCTGATTTCCTAAATCATGCAAAATGTTAACTGTGTTCATGGAATTTATAGTCTTTCTACCATAAGTTTCTGTATTACATCTTATTTACATTTTCGTGAGATATATTTTCCAACACATGACTGAGGGTTCCACTATATTTCATTGACATTCTTAAAACAAAACAACGACGATTAAACAAAACAACGACAACAATTAAACGAAATGATTTAAACCAAAGTGACTGTTGCCATTGATAGTGGCTAAGATAAGTGTAGCCAACTATCATAAACACAATTATATTACATTCACCCCCTCCTAATCAATTTTTACAGACGTTAAGTTACAAACTCTCAGCCAGTTACATAGTCAGCCAAATATGATGGTTGGCGTCTTTGTCTAGTAGTACGCAAAGCGACTTCATCCTTCATTGATTCTGTGTTACTGCTACCTGGAGTTCCATCGTGAAATTCTGGAGAGCTGAGCGCTAAGGAAGATTGTTACGGAGTAGTGGGTTGAATCGAATGTTCGACTATTTCAACTGTGGGTTTAATATTCTGATGTGGTGAGGAAAAATGAATCGTTTCGCGATTGCAATGTATGTCCCCTTCTCCTCTTGGAGCCAAGTGTCTTAAAGAAACACTGGTTTCACGTCCATCAGGGAATTTCACATGAGCGTACTCAGGGTTTGCTTCAATGAGCTGGACTTCTTGTACAATTGGCTCATACTTGTTAGTTCTTGCACAGTTCCTCAAGAGAACAGGGCCAGGACGGGAGAGCCAGGTAGGCAAGGACCTGCCATTGAATGATCTTCTGGCATGCATGAATAGACGTTCGTGAGGTGTTGAATTGGTGGCAGTGCACAATAGAGAGCGAAATGAATGTAGTGCTTGCTGCAGTACCTCTTCCCAACGTTCTATAGGAAGATTTTTTGATTTAGCAGCAAGTTGTATGGTTTTCCAAATTATGCCATTGTATCTTTCCACTTGACCATTGCCTTGTGGGTTGTACGCTGTTGTACGGCTGGTAGCAATACCAAGCGAGGTTAAGAAATTTTTCAATTCACTGGACATAAATGACGATCCTCTATCAGTATGTATGTAGGCAGGCATTCAGAAAACAGAGAAAAAGTTCTGAAGATGTGAAATAACTGTAGCAGCAAGGATACATCTGAACATGGGAAAGCAAAAGGAAACCTGGTGAATTCATCCACAACCGTAAGGAGGAAACGGTTCCTGGATACAGCTGGTAAGGGTCCTTTGAAATCAATGTTCAACCTTTCAAAAGGAGACGTTGCTTTGATTAACTTGCCCTCGTTCCTGCAAAAACGAGGCTTTACTTCATTACAACATTTGCATGAGTTTATAACTCTTTTGATGTCATCTAAAGAAAATGGTAAGTTCTTTGCTCGCACCCAGTGATACATCCTTGTAATTCCAGGATGGCACAAGGAGTCATGTAACATATTCAAATCTATTTGAGGGACTGAGGCACCACTTATCCGAGAAAGAGCGTCGGCTGTTGCATTTTTGTCACCAGGTCGATAGATAATGTCAAATTTAAAACAAGCCAGTTCTAACCTCCAACGCATTATCTTTTCATTTTTAATCTTGCTGTTATGATGTTAATCAAACATAAAGGCAACTGATCTTTGATCAGTAAAAACCTCAAAGTGTCTGCCGATCAGGTAATGTCGCCATGTTCTCAAAGATTCTACAATAGCGTATGCCTCCTTTTCAATGGCTGCATGCTTCCTTTCAAATGGACTTAGGGTTCTGGAAAAGAATGCAATAGGTCGATTTGCTTGACTGAGTGTAGCTCCTATTGCGAATTCAGATGCTTCTGTTTCGACTCGAAAGGGTATTTTATCATCAATTGCATCTAAAGAGGCATTGGTTATATCCGATTTTAGAGATTTGAAAGCTTTACAGCTTCCTTGGAAAAAGGAAAAGGTCCCTTGCTCAAGAGAGGGCTTATTTTTTCTGAGAAACTAGGGATCCAACAACAGTAGTGTGCAAACATCCCTAGAGCTCGCTGTAAGGATGATGTATCACTAGGTACAGGCATGTCCATTAAAGGAGCTAATCTACTGCGATCAGGCTTAATCTCCTTATTGCAAATGGTATAACCCAGTAGCTTAATGCATTTCAATGCGTATTGGGACTTTTCTTCATTTAGAGTCAAGTTGTACTTCTTTACTGCAGCTAAAAGTCTCTGTAGATTGGCGTCATGTTCAGTTTGGGTTTTACCACACACTGTTACATCATCTAAATAGGGGTAAACACCCTCTAGCTTTTCATTATCGATAATCATATCAATAGTCCTCTGAAAACTCGCTATACCATTAGTTACCCCAAAAGGGACACGTAAGAACTGATAGAGTTTCCCACCTGCTTCGAAAGCAGTATACTGTTTCTCAGAGTCCTTTATTGGTACCTGATGGTATGCACTCCTTAGATCTATTGTACTGAAGATTTCAAATTTTGAGATCTCTGAAATCAGTTCCTCAATCCTTGGAAGAGGATAAGCATCCAGAAGGGTAAACTTATTTATGGTTTGTGAGTAATCTATAACCATTCTGCTCTTGTGTGTGTCTCCTTTTACTACAAATGCTTGAGCACGCCAAGAGGAGTTACTCGGTTCTATAATCCCTTCGCTCAAAAGCTTATTTATTTCCACAGCAATGAACTGCTTGTCCTCATTAGTTTGTCTCCTGGATTTAGTTACAACAGGTTTACAGTCTGGAGTAAGATTGGAAAATAATGAAACAGGAGGCACTAATGCCATGGCCAGAGAGCATATTCGTAAAGGAGGTCTCTCTCCCTTGAAGTCAATCTCTACCGATGAATGATCGCTTAATAAGTTGTGACCTATCAAAAAGTCTGCACATAGATTTTTCATGACCAACGCCTCTACATTACCATACTTGTGACCTTGCATTTGTACAGAGACAGTGCAATAGCCAGAAACTTCTGTGGTCAGTGACAAATTTGCCATGGTTATTTTCCCATGGTACGGTTTCACTTGTGCTCTGCACTTCTGAACATGCAAAGCATTGATAAAGCTCAGAGAGCTCCCAGTATCGATAAGTGCATTTAGCTTCACTCCATTGATTAAAACTTGGGTTACAGATTTTTGAAGGCAATGGGGGAAGACAGAAGCAGTAGCTAGGAGAGACGTTGAGTAACTGGATTGTTGAGATTGACTTCGTTGAGGTGGGGACTTACACGACCTCTGGAAATGTCCCTTTTTCCCACAATTTCGGCACATCGAATCCTTTGCTGGGCAAGCACTCCGAGGGTGGTAGTCTTTTCCACAGAAATAACACCTTTTTGAATGGTTTGGCGTGACTGCTGCAAGCCGAGCATCATCATCATCATTCAAGCTCTCCGTAGCTGACCCAGTTGTAGAAGGATTTTGTGAAAGGTACGATGCTGAGTGCTGTTCTGCCAGCTCCAGGGTTCGTGCTTGATCAAAAGCGTTTTCCAGAGTTATAGAGGAATTCTCCAGCAATCTTTCTCGAATGCGAGAGTTTTTGAGACCACGAATGAAAGCGTCTCGGACGTACTCGTTTTTGTTCTGCTCTGCATTGACAGCCTTAAAATCGCAGTCTTTGCTGAGTTGCTTTAATGCTTGGAGGTATTCTTGTATTGACTCTCCACTCTGTTGGGCTCTTGATGCTAGGCAGTGTCTCGCAAAAATTTCATTTCTCTTAGTTATGTATAAAGCATCTAAGATTGCTATGGCATTGCTATAAGTCGTAGAATCATTAATGTACGTATATACTGCAGCTGAAACATAATTACACAGTAGGGGGAGTTTGTTTTCCTCTTTGATATCCTTGATTTGAGAAATGAAGTTAGAGAAAGTTTTGCACCAGTGTTTCCATTTGGCTTCTGCTCCTACGCTTGTGGGATCCATGTCAAACCTGTCTGGTTTTAGTAGCTGCTCCATTTATCTGTCACTTGTTTAACTATACTCAGTTAATAAAATTGTTATAAATAGACATTACAACGTAAGTATGGCTCAAAAGAAAAGCTTTTATTAACTGAGAACCAAGCTAGATAAAATTAGCTAAGTGTTCTGCAAACAAAACAACGACAACAATTAAACGAAATGATTTAAACCAAAGTGACTGTTGCCATTGATAGTGGCTAAGATAAGTGTAGCCAACTATCATAAACACAATTATATTACAAGTACTGAACAATTTGCGAAGTTACCCCTGAGTAGTATATGCGGTACTTGTTTTTATGATAATTTACTGAACACCTAAGTCTATGTACGCTACTGGGCTTTCAATAGGGTATTTGGTATATATTGGTTTTCAGAGAGGGTCTACAACCCCTCTTATTTACGCGATTGATCATGTAGTTGTTTACGTATAGTTATAGCAAAAGTAATTATCTTAAATTCTAAAGTATGTACAGTGCGCGTGCCCACCGCTTATTAAAATTGTGCCAAGGATATTTTATTTCATTAAGCGGCTGATTTTAAAAACCGGCAATTTACAAAATTCAAAAAGAAAAGGTTTTGAAGCAAAAACGGAATAAAAATAAATTAATTACTGTTATTGATATTTAAAATTAAGTTAAATAAAACACAATTTGAATTTAACTCATATGTATAAATTCTTTTTTTTTTTTTTTAATTACATAGGGGTTTTAAAGTGTTAACTCATTGTGTTTGAGAAATAGGATAATGAAAGAAAAAAATCATTCTGAAATCTTGACGTTTCTGAATATTTTTCTAGCGAATAATTTGTACCCAAACTGAATGATATGAACTATCAACCTCTGTTTTCTTGAAGAGAAAGAAAATTCTGGTTTTATTCAGAGAAGAAAAGGCGAGCTTTCTCTCCCCCCTCCTCCCCATTTTTAAAATATACTCTCCAAAAACTTGATTTTATAAAATGATTTTATTAAAGGATGGTTTTAGCATGTTTTGTTACAGTAATGATTCCGTCCTTCCAGATTTGATTTTATAACGTGACTGACGTTATAATCCAGTGGTTTTATTAGTGGTGGGCATTGTACTTGAAATTTCTCAAAAAACAATTAAAGAATTTAAAAAACTGCTGAGTTATTGTGTAATGATATTTTGTGTAATTTTTAGGCTGCTTTGAAGAAACCGAATGCAGTTTTCTTCAATAGGTAAGGTACTTTTTTTTAATAACTTCTTTTTAATGATATAGTGTTAATTGTATATACATAAGTATATGTAATTCAGATGAATATATGGCAAGTGCACTTGGCATCCACTCTTGACAAAATTTTTGTTCCTAAAAGGAAAAAAAAAAGAAAGGAAGAAAAAAAAAGCACTGAAAATTATATTTGTTTCAAAATTATTGTATTTAGGTATCAAGTTTGTGCATTGATGTATTATTTACAGGCAAGGCATATTGTAATGATTGTTTTTGTTTTATAATCCATGAAAGAAGTACTGCATTCAGTTTAAGTAGAGTTGTATTTGTTGGGAAAATTGTCTAGCTATAACCCTTGTTATTATTGCTTGCTATTTTTTACTGAACAGTTTTTAATGACTTAATTACTAACATTTGTTATGAAAACTTCTAAATGAGTTCATTGAACGTTTTTTCACTTTTTCTTAACAAAATTCTTTTTAACAGGAAAAATGAGATGAAACCTATGGAAGATCCATCAAAATTGGTTAGTATATTTCTCAATTTTAATTTTAAAAAATGAATTGTTTATTAAGCCTCTAAAGTTATCTACATCTTTCTTTTATGTTTTTATTTCATGTGATGCTTCTATTCTGACCTAAAAAGTTTCCTTCAAATTGTTTTTTAGGAATTTTTTTGCCAGAAAAATGATGCCTCTCTATTTATGTTTGGCTCACATAACAAGAAAAGACCCAATAATCTTGTAGTTGGGCGCATGTTTGATCACCATGTTTTGGATATGTTTGAGCTAGGAGTTGAAGATTTTCAGCCATTAAAAGATTTTAAAGTAAGAAAAAAATGGTTGTGGACATGTTCACATAAACATTATTTCATTGTTAACATTTTGATGACTTTATAGTTCCCGTTAAAAGCAGCATTACTTGCAGTGGTATCATATATCAAGATTTGCTCCAATGGTACTGGCACACTCCCTCTAATGCTATAAAGCACCCCCTCCATCCCAAGAATGATGCCCCCAAAAGAAAATCAAAACCCCTCTAAAATTTCTCCCCTTCCTATACATTTCAATGGGTCTGCGCAGGGCTGGGGAGTCGGAGTCAGACTGATTTTGGACCAAAGGAGTCGGAGTCGCTGAAAAACATGTCAACTCCTACCACCTCCGATTTGGATGAAATTTTATAGAGGCGAAAACATATCTTTGAAACTAATAGATACAAGTTTTCAGTGTCCAATATCCAAATCCTAAGCATCTAGGATCATTAAAAAGGGCTTCAAAATGGCGGGTCTACTTTGTGAAACAAATTGCTATGTTTGCAGCAAAATAGGAATGTGTTAAAATAAACTCTGGCCATTTAACACGAAGAGGATTAGTTTTGTAGGGGGTCAAATGACAAGAGTGGCACTTGTCTTTTGCTCAGGAGAAAATGGACTGTTTGGAGACCTTTGAGAATTAAGGTAAATGTGGTGAAATTACCTGCGAGAGTTCTTGAGAAAATTGAATTTTTTGAGAGGTCACAATGACCTCCAACTGGGATACCCCAGCTTGCTACCCCCCCCCCCTTAATGTGAGTCCTGGCTACGACCATGAATAAAAATGAAACTTTTAAAAATTGACTTAAGATTTCAACCTTTGTGTAGGGTTTTTCCCTCTTCACATTTGGGTTTAAAAAAAAAAGCGCCAGTCAGAGTCGGAAATTTTAAAATCCGGGAGTCGGAGTCGACCATTTTTCCTCCGACTCCGCAGCCCTGGTCTGCGGTATGACAAATGAGTACTCATTTTTACTACTGTAAAAATGTTAACATTTTCCAGTAGATTTAACTGGTTATGGAAAAAGCTGACTTTAAAATATTGAAGCATGAAAAAGTCCTTGAACCTTCCTTGAAACCAATTTGCAATCTTGTGTATAAACCATTTAAAAAGGAATGACTTGAAAAGTTTTAAATTTTATCCTGTTTTATCGTATTGCTATTCAGGTTAGCTGTAGTGATTTTCTTAAATTATTAAAATTTCTTTTCATCTTTAGACTGCAAAGATTGCTTATGCAACAAAACCTATGCTTTTGTTCACTGAAGGGTTTGAAGGTACTCCTGAGCTTCAAAGAATAAAGAACTTTTTTATTGGTAAGTGTATTCTGAATTCTGTGTCTTAATTGTAAACCGTGTAAATTATAAATAATTAATATAAAATACTTCAATTTTGCATGTTTTTTTGCAAAACACTCTTTAGTAATAAGGGATCTTCTGTCTCAAAACAGTTCAATGCTGCGATTTGTTTAGTCTGGACAGCTAAAGATTTTTCTATAAAATAGCAAGTTGATGCTGCTTGATTATCTACATACTTACTAACTCTTGTTTTTATTGGAGAACTCCTGTTTTTTTAATGTGTGTAACCTTAATTTTCTTCTTTTTACATTCTTCTCTCATATTTATAACTTTTTAAAAGTCACAAAGGAAATAGCAAATTGTTTTTCTTTCAATTATCAAAAGATTTATTTTTCTTAGCTGATGGTGCAGTTGCCTTTAATCGTCCACCAATGCCAGAGGGGGTTAGAATTCCAAAATGTGTGCAAAAACAATAACTGTAGAGCCAATTATTTTACCCAGGGATAGGAATTCTGTCAAGTCTACTGAAATTAGTTTTTTACACCAACTTGCCACAAAAATTAATTTATGTGTGATCCTGCAGCATTATCTCTTAAGTATAACATTTATGCCAAACAAGGGCATTTCCATTGCTGCTTAGTGCTCCATTTTCCCTGTATTTTCTGATTTTACTTGTTTGCTGCTAAGTTTTTTGGGAACAATCGGATTGCTCCTGAGCAATCCTCCCCCCTCTTTTTTTTTTTTGGAAAGATTCATTTTTTTTTTTTTTCAATCTGCATTAAATTAATTATATTGAAGGAGTTGACTTGTTAAAGACTTTTACTTCAATAAATTTTCACAGTTGCCACCCATTTAATGAAAAACTATTTGAAACATTTTTCACAAAGGTACGTTCAAAATTATGTACTTCGCTGAGAATTATAACTGTTTCAATTATTTTAAAATTTGGAAGTTATTTCAACATGTTCTACCTCATATCTATTTATTTTACACCCTTGGTTTTAGCTATTTAATTGTTGTAAAATTGTATTTAGCCGGCATGCCGCAAAATTTAAGGGTCCCCTGTTTTTTTATAACCTTCTTGGTTCTTTCCGGCATGCCGGAAAATTCGAAGTTGGAAAAAAATAATTGAATGCCATCCAAGAACACTAAAAACTTAGAAAATAATGTAAGTTATGTACTGGTCTGCCAAGCACAGAAATCTAATTTACTTTTTATGAAAATTGAATTATTGTTGCCAGGTATAATTTGTTGCAACATATATTATCTATCTACATTTATGTTCATTTGTGAATGGGAAATATTAAAATAAAATTTTCAAAGTGCCGTCTATAGAGGCATAAAACATGAAGTGTTTTCTTCATTTGCTGCTCAGTGTAGTACTTTTGTAATACCGCACTGTAGATCATTTCATTAATAGAATTAAACAATTTAACTTTATAAAAATATTAATAAATAATAGCAAGATAACGCACCATCAAACCGCCATGATTTATTTCGTCTCGGAGATCTGAAATTCATTAGTTTGTTTTTGAGAAAGGCGTTTATTATTATTTTTCCTTATAGTGGTTAACTTTGCAGTTTAAACTGTGGAGAGAAATTACTTTTCGTTTTGTTACGAAATAAACCTTGCACTATCCGGCATGCCGGAAAATTTGAATTTTCCGGCATGCTGCTCAACCTTGATTTTCCGGCATGCGGGGAAATACAGTAGTTACTTTTTTGTTGGGGAATGCTTAAGCAAATTTGCTCATAATTATTCACTTGTTCATTTGCTGTACAGCTGTATTTTTTAGCTGCTTAGAATTATTTTATATCTCTGAAAAAATTGTACTTCATTTTAAATTTAGTGCTCATGGTATTGCTTATAGTATTTAAAAGCATAAGTGAATATGTCTCTGGTGTTCTCTATATCTCTCCAGTGAAATCTTTTTTTATTCTCCTGGAAGGTTGACTAATTGGTAAAGACCTATAAAATTAAGTGGGTTTTGCTTTGAAACTGAACGTATGTCTTTGCTTACATTAGGATTTTCGATTTGGTAAAGTAAAATAAAACCTAAATGATGTAAATAAAAATAACGAATATTTAGAATCCAGTAAGTTCGAGGAAAGTGGAAGAAAAGCTACAAGTAAATGCATATATTGACACTGAACATCAAAGGTTATGCTGTTAAATTTCAGTTAATATTATGATCTTTAATTAAATTTCTTCACCTGTATTGATAAGTACCTTTCATTGGAAATAAAACAGAGTAGCATTATTCTTTTAATCTTGGTCAGGTCATGACCCTCTCTCTTATTATTATTTGTTTTGAAACAGCACCTAAGAATCAAAGCAATCCAGAGTTGTACTTAAGAAATAAAATAAAGGAATTAACTCATTCTATTTCTCAGACGTAACGTAAATATATTAAATTTTTTCATAAAAGTAATATTAAATAAAATTATCACACGTTCAGTTGTACATAGGCAATAATATGTGAAATATTGATTAGTTCATTCAAAAAGCTTTCTTTTTTTTTAAGGTAGCACTTTGTAAAAGATGAATAGTTTAAATGCATTTCCTAGCAAACATAAAAAAAATGTACAGTTATTTTAAAATGCAAAAAAGATAAAAATCTGTCTTACAAATATGAATTATCACATAATGAAATAAGAAATTAGCATTAATAAAAAAAAATTACATTGATTAAAAATTAAGTTTGCTAGGACATTAAAATAAAGTTGAGCTTTTATGTTTCATTTCAGTTTTTTGCATCTTTTTTTTTTTCTATTTTAGTTTAATATCTAATACGACGTAAATTGAAACTTCTTGTGGTTTTATGATATGTATTTCCAAGTATGTATATATTTTTTTAAATGATGAAATCTTTATATTATAAGTAACTAGCTGACTCGGGGAACTCTGTTAAATGCAATAAATAAGCAAATTTTTTAATTTATTAAGTTTTTTTTATTAGAAAATACAAAAAAAAAAAAAAATAATAATAAGTACCTACATTAATCATCCATTATTGTTTCTGTATTTACAACCTATTTTACTGCGCTCCAGAAGCTGTCAGAATATGCTTTATGTCGTCCGGCGAAAGAAGTTCAAAAAAGGCTTAGTTAAAAAGATAATTTTTTCGGACTGCTTATCAACTGACTGCTCCATCCATAAATCCATTCAAACAAACTTTTGTATATATAATAGTAGTAAGAAGAACAGCCACTTAAATGCAGTCCAGGAGCTATCCCACCAAGCGCTTTCCACCTCTCAGCCTCAGAGGCGTAAAAACTCTTAAGTGACAATCGTTTCTGACAGCTTATCACATATAAATTTCAAGGGAAGTAACGCGTTTGTATATAATTTACTTCACAAAAAAGTCAAATAACACTCAACGCACCGCTAACTTACAACCTGTTTACTGCTCTCCGGAAGCTGCCAGAACATGTGCTTTATGTCGCTCAGCCATGGAGGTGTCAAAAAAGGCTTAGTAAAAATTCTTAGTCAAGAATGCAGAAAAGCTGGTAGCTAAATAGATATTTTTCAATAAAAAATATATTGCAGTCTTAAATTGAGATAAAAACTATCCTATCATTTAAGTTGGACCAAACTGAAACTGCGTGCAAAATTTGGTTAAAATCGGTTCAGTAGCTGAGGAGTCCATTGGTCACAAACACAGGGACACGTAACTTTTATATATTAAGATAGCAATTTTTAAATCAAACAGAACTGCAGTTTTATTAGATTTTAAGATCAAATGAATCATTTATAAGAATTTCTTTCATATATAATGCAATCAAATCATATAAATTCTATTATAGTATAGTAATAGTAATGTATGTTTGTATTAAACATATGGAAAATCAGTAGATTTTTATTTTGTCCATATTGCCCATTTAGTCCAATTTCTTCTGCCACGGTGGACTTTTTATGAAAAAGTGGACAGTATGAATCCCACTAGAAATTTTTGTGTACTTTGTTGTGATACGCTTTTTCTTTTAATTTGCATACATATAGCAAACTCACTTAAAATAATATAGTGCTATCATATGAAGTAATGATTGTTATTATTTATATTTAATTTTGAGTTAAAAATGCAAAACAACTCAGCCCATAGTTATTGTTTTCATTTTTGAGCTGTTAACCTTAGCAAGACGTTATTATATACCTATTTAACATTTAATTTCAGATTTCTTTCGTGGGCCAGTTGTTGAATATGTGAACCTCCAAGGGTTGGAGCATCTTATAGCATTTTCTGTTGTGAATAATAAGATTTTATTAAGAAGTTACAGGTAAATTTTACAGAGGTTATTTTTTTTGATTCATGTCTTGTAAAACCAGAAGAAATTTACCTTGTAATATTTTATCGAACAACAGAACTCAACCTAAGGCCCACTTCGAACGAGAAAAATTGCGATAAAAAAACTTGCAAGTAAACTGTAGCTGATTTTTGCCATTTTATCTTTTTTTTTTTTTTTTTCAATTTTTAGACAAATTTATTAAACTTTTGTGACAAAGAAAACAAAATAGAATTCTGCTGCTACAAAGCCTTCTAAAAATTATTTGCTCATGTTTTATGAAAACAGAAAAGTACTTTGAAGATTCTAGGAGTTGTAATAAAATATGTCAGTTTCCAAAAAAGTGCTAAAATCAACAGAAAATTATTTGCAATTGAGCTGCTTACTTATTAGCTACTTTATTTGCTTACAAGTTAATAAAGTTATTAGCTAATAACTTTCAAAGTAAAATTAGTGATTTTATGACTATTTATGTCTTTTTTCATTATTTCTGGAAATAGGTACCTCAGGAAGTATAAATGTATTAAAATAGCATTATAAAAGGTTAAAATATAAAATAGCCATTGAAGCAAATAAAAAAAGTTCATGATAATCTGAAACAATGGGTTTAATAGCGTGGGTAAGTGATTTACATGCATTGTGTTTTACATTACTTGAAAATAATGTTTTGATTCATTGAACAACACTAGAATATGCCTGTTCCTAGTTATTTCTGGCATTGTTCATTTTTCAAAAGTTACAAGTAGAGTTTAAAGTTTATTTTTAGCAGTGTTTATATTATACTAAAATACAAAAATATTTTGCTACTTGAACTTTCAACTTCAATGAATTTTGAATAGAAGAAATGTAATGTGAAATTATCTTTGTGAAGCTTTATTTTGCTATACCTTCTATATAACCCTCTTTCATTTTAGAGTTAGTATTAAGAAAACAAGTACAAAGGCTCCTGGTGTTGAGTTAGAAGAAATCGGACCTCATATGAATTTTGTTATTCGTAGGACAAAATTAGCATCAGAGGATTTATTTAAACGTTCTTGTAAGAAGCCTAAAGAATTGAAAGTATGTATAACCTATGTGTCATTAAAAAATTTTAGCATTCTTTTGCTCTTATTTTTGTTGTTAAAAAAAGTTTTATTTTTCTTGTACAAGATAGTCCAGCAGCTACAAGACATCTTTCTAATTAATACATTTTTTTCTCAATTTATTTCATGATATCATATGTATGTAAATATTTTTGATTATTTCAGCTTAAATAAATAAAATTTGGTATCCATGAGTTGTGAAGTTTGAAAAACATTTAAGAGAAGTTTTTTAATAAAAAATTAAAATTTATATTCTGAGGTTACAAAATGGAGGCCAATGTGAAAAATCTGGAGTTTTTCTTAAATTCACCTGGAAATGCCAGAGAATTTCATTCTTGAATTTCTGTGGCAACCCTGTTAAACTCATTGCTCATTTCTTTCCTCTGGGTGGACATTTGTTTATCCCTTAAGTCTTTTCTAAAATAATCTTTTCAGTTGCGGCACTGTTTGTGACCAAAAAATTATTCGTAAAACTGAATCACATTGTTTCAGTATTAGATTCTTTCGGCCTGGTAAACAGTATTCTTCAAACGTTAAACCCATTTTCCATCAAGTATGTATTTTTAGTTTTTTTAAAACATGATCTCCAAAAAGATATAAAATACACATGCATTAAAACAATAAAATGTCTAGTATTTTATTAATGTATTTTTTCTTCTTTTTTTGTTCCTTTGCAAGTTTAATACTTCATATCTTGTATAAAAGGTTGATTGAACAGTATTTGCTTGAAGAAATCACTACAGCATCTATTTAATAAAAAATATTTTGATGACACAAATAACAAATTTATCATTGGATTTCAGCCAAAGAAGACGAAAAATATCAAAAGAGATGTTTTTGGTTCTACGCATGGACGTGTTCATATGGAAAGGCAAGATTATAATCGCCTGCAGACAAGAAAATTGAAGGGCTTAAAAAAGAGGAAATCAGAAATTATGGAACAAACAAAAGCAGAGCCTGATGCAAAAAAAGTTAGAATAGAAGCATCAAATTAAATCTGTGACAAAATCAGAACTTGTTGTAATATTGTTTTTAATATTAAAAAAAAAATTGTGTAGAAAGTTGAATTGATAAGTCTTTTGTCCTAGTAGTCTCAAGTATTATTGTCATTGGTTTATTTTAATATTATTACTGCTTAAAATATGTCATAAACTTTAGTTGTTTAACAAAGAAAGGGAACAAGATTACTTATTTCTTGCCCATCTATATCAGACTACTATCAGTGCAAAATGCCTAAATGTTCATGTAGCACTCAAATTTGATGAATAAAAAGAAGTGAAAAATCTTAGGCTGCTCACAAATAAAGGAAAATATAAAAATAAACAAAATATTGAGTCATTCCATACCAACTCACCTAATGGGGGTTGCATGACCCACTCGGATTTTCTTTAAATTTGGCACACAGGTTGGTTATATAGAGGCGTGGAAAAGTCCAAATTTTTAGGTTCCTGCTCAACCTATTTTCTGAGATACAGGCTCTCAAAGTTAGTCCGCCCACTCAAAATACTAAGAAACTGATTTTATTTCATCATTTTTTTCTAAAAAAATTGTACTCATGCAATATAAAAGTGTTAGATATCTATGGGAACTAGTTACTCCAAGTATTCAGAAAGAAATAATTGAATGTTTATAGTGAAAATTGTTAAGGTACAGGGCTCTTTAAAGTTGCCACCACAAAAACTTGATTTTGCTAAAATGGAGGAATTTATTCCAAAAAAAGAAAGACGTAACTAAAGGTTTACTCACTTTCTGGTAGTGTACAAATGTTTACTATAAATGGTTACACAATGAATAACTTGGATTTCTCTCTCCTTGGAAATATTTATGCTTAACGACAAACCATAAGGCAAAAACATTAGATTTTTGGCCATCTTGGCAGCCATTTTTCTCATATAGGGATATTAGCTTTTCACGGGAAAAAGAGTTTACTTTTGGTTATTTTTTGCATTAAGAGATATCCTGATTACAGTATACGCATGTTTTTCGCGAAGACCATATGCTTGTGTTCCCCCTCTCTTAGACTTAACATTAATTAATCCAACAAAGAATGATATATTTATTAATAGCTGTATTATCTACCCAATATGTCATAAACTTTAATTTATTAAATCATTGAACAATAAATTAGATATTTGATGAAAACAAGAAATAGAATATCTCCGATGCCTGAGCATTACGCATTCATAATTATAAAGTATTAAATAATTTCATGAAAAATAAATTAAAATAAAGGAGCTCTAAATATTTATCTCATAAGCAATACCCAATCATTTGATTGGGATATTCCTGATTGGCTCTAAACAAGAGGATGCCCTTGTTTTTTTGTTGCTTTATAACTTTATAGAAAATAAAATGTATGCTTCATGTTATCTGTGAACTAGTATTTTAGTGAGTAAACTTATTCTTGTTAGTTCTTTTCAGTGCAAAGCATATGTCAGTTTTGTAAATATCAGTATGGGATTAAATTAGTTGTACTAATTTTAATTCTTCAAGCATTGCTTTATATTAAATTATTTATTTAATTACTAGCAGTACCGCCAGGGCCTGGTTTCGTGCAGTAAATTAAAAAGGAAAGAATTGGCGAAAGGGTAATGTTTTGTCCTTCAAAAAATTTAATCGAAATCCCAAAAACTGAAAACTGCAAAGATCGAGTTGAGCCTTGGGTAAATTCCTTTCATATTGAAATGTCAAAGTCCATCTTTCCAAGTTTGAACAAAATGGCAACGCCAATAAAAATTTGAATTTCAAACTTCAAGCCTGTGTAAGTCATTTCCATGTGATTTTTCAACATCCCCTTTACGGCATCATAGAAAATGTTCCATAATTGGATTTTTCATTATTTTTCCAATGAGACCAAGATCAAGATAATATGATAATTGTTTCTCTAGATAAATCCAATTTTGGGTCAAAAATTTAGATCTTCAATTAAAAAAGAACTATTGATCGCATTTTTTCCAACTGTGTGTAATAACCTTCCTTGAGCTAACCTGCACCTATTGTAAAAATTGGTAGGGTAGTTTCCCTCGGACACACATATTTTGGAGTTTGTGTTTGATATATATAAAGATTTTGTAAATATATTTAACTGTTAATAAAAGAAAATGGAACTTGATGTTGAAATTAATAGATCTTTATCACCATGTTCAGTTAGTAGCCCATCAAATGAATTTCATAAAATATCCTACAACAAACGAAAAAGCCTCAATTAGTTTCCTGATATTCAAGAAATTCTGCAATTAAACACAGGAATATCCTGATCAGAAGATGCATAATGCTCAGGCATCGGAGAAATTCTATTTCTTGTTTTCATCAATTAGCTAATTCATTGTTCAATGATTTAATAAATTAAATTTCATGACATATTGGGTAGATAATACAGCTATTAATAAATACATCATTATTTTTTGGTTTAATTAATTTTAAGTCTATGAGAGAGGAACACAAGCATGTAGTTGTCGCGAAAAACATGCATATACTGTTAGCTGGAGCTGGATATCTCTTAATGCAAGAAATAAGTAAAGTCTATTCCTATGAATAGCTAACATATCAGTAGCTTATTAAAAAAAAAAGTTTAAGTTTCTTCTGCTTCCCTTTTATGAGAAAAATGGCAAGTTTCAGCATTTGGTATTTTCAGAAGCTCAATGATAAATTTTGGGTGTCACCCAGGAAGGGTGTCCTCTGGCGCAACCCCCCCCCCCCCATCTCCCAAGCAATGCTACAAGATTTAATAGTTTATATATATATATATATATAGCTTTAAATATTGTGCAAAGTTTCAGAAAGACAATATTTATACTTTTCAAAAATGTTTTAAATACTTTTCGGGTGCCACCCCAGAAGGGTATCTCTGGGGGTGGACCGTCCCTCCTGTAGCGACACTACTGCATAAATATAATCTAAAATATGGCTAGTTTGGCCAGCGCAAATGCGCTCGTACTGGTGCTACTGGTTTGAAACATTAAATGCATCTGTACATGTTGAATAAAAAATTCAGAAATGAAGAATCTTTCTTAAATACTTAAAACCATTGTGGAGTCACACTTCACAGGGTTGTCACCCGGATACCCTCCCCCCTCAAAATATATAAGTTTTTTTTTCTTTCTCTTTTCTTTATATTCTTTTTTTTTTTCTTCTTCCTTCTCTCTTTTTTCTTTTTGTCCGCTCTGGGTGTAACCCCCCCAAGATGGACCGCCTCCCCATTACGACGCTATTGATATATACATACACTGGCGGAAAAAAAATCTCAACACCAAGAAAAAATTACTGTAGAGTAATGAAATTTAGGTAATGCAATTGTCTAGTTAGCATGTTTAATTTATTAAATGTACAAGATCACTAGCTAATTTAAGCTCAAGAAAATGCTGTGCAACTGCAAATGTGAAATTATGTTACTTTAATAGCCGGTGTAACCTCCAGAATTTTGAAGGCAAGCATGCATGCAGCTGTTGATAATGGCTTCTTCTTCATAAAGGCATTCCTGGCTAACATGAACGCAGTGCGTCAAATTTCACGGAAAAATAATACTCACAAGCTTTATAACATGCTTTTAAAACAAGCCTTATTTGCATGTTCTGAGTGACGCCAGCTGCGCTACAGGAATGCGCGGAGCGCGAAATTTCAATCGATGTCATCTTTCAGTTGTATAAACACGCCTACCAAATTTCGTTTATCTAGCGTAAGTCTTTCTTGGTGTTGGGATTTTTTTTTCCGCCAGTGTATATATTCAATTAATCTTAATCGAAGTCTGTTTTATACTTGCCAGTTAATTATTAATTTATCGATTTAAGGGCAGAAAAGCGTCAGTGCTCAGTTGTCAGGATTTTACGCATGACATTTTCAACTACTTTTCCGCCAGTTTATTCACTTAAAAAATAAAATACGAGTTAATAATTTTAGCACACTATTGTAAATATATGAGTAAGCAGACTTGCTTACTTTTGAAAATTGCCATCAGTAAAAGCTCTATGAAAACACCACTATCTTACACGATTTAAAGTTTATTTGAATCAAACTAAAAGGTTGTGTAAATAAATAATAGTGATGTATAATAGTACACTAGTGTAAAGGGTTAAAAATACTAAAATATGTGATAATTAAATGGGTAGCCAAAATTTTAGGAACAGCTAAAATAATGAGAAAAAAAAAAAAAGAAGAAAAATCCAGAACTTTAGCAAACCTTTAACACTCTACATTATTTTGCAATCAAAAACTACTTGATATCAAGGCTCTATCCTCATCCTAAGCACCCTTATAAAAAATAAGGGTGTTTCTATAGGGTTCACTTTTACTTTCTGAAATCATTAACATTTCTCTCTCTTCCCTCCTAAGTTCGTTTTTTAGGGTTAAGTCCATTTTGATACGCTTTTACACATTTTGGTCCGTTTAGTCCTCTTTTTTGCACATTTCAAAAGCCTTCAACCCTAATGGTGATCGGAAATCAATTGTCGCATCGAAGCAGTGGGACATTCAATCTTTCTTCATCCACCACATATAGATGACTAATCTGCAATTAAACCGACTTTAAGGTCATTCCATGTGAAATCAACAAACCTCAAAACTTGACCATCACCAATTTAAAAAAAAATTATAGGGTTGATTACGTCTATGAAGTGATACAAAAACTGATTTTAAAATTTTTTTTCAGCTGTTAGTTTTTTGTGTGAGACCGCTTAAAAAACTCGAAAAATGGCAAAAAGTGAAATTTTGGTACATACAAAGACTCAAGTTTCTCAGCTTCTATTGCAGCTAAAGTCTTTTGTTATATGTCATTTTAAAGCTCTTTAAACAGGCTTTCATATGATATGTAACTTGACAAGATTTCGCGATGTTAATATTTCAAGGTCACCGAAAGCATAATTTGACCTTGAATATCTCAAAAAGTGCATTTCTTAAAAATCTGAAAAAAATATATATATTACTTCATAATGTGGTGTATATGTGGTAAAATTTTCAGAATGGGACAGCAATGGGATCTGGACGAAAAATTACATAGACTTTTTACCCTCTTACCACTTTATTGCAATGTCTATGGCTACTGAAGAGATATAATACAGAAATACTGCAAACTGTGAAATGTTATATACAAGTAACGGTTGGCACATTCCATTTCTTGGTTTGAGAGGTAATAAATCATTCCTGTTGCCTTTCTCCTAAGGTCTACTTTCGAAATAACGGCACTAATAGCACATTGAAAACATTTCAAAAGTCAGGATAGTAGAAAGAATTTGAGGGTCCATGAGGACTGCAACAGCATTTTCAAATTTTGATTTTCTTCATCTGTGTCTAAGACGCGCCCCAGCCTCCAACATCCATTATACCTGCAGGTCAAGAATCCAACCATATCTGAGCAATCAAGATCGCATTTGATAGTTGTAGTACGTTCGATCCTTATTGTGTTGGAAATTAAATATACTTTCACTTGCACCTGATTCCTATTCAATGGCATAAAACAATGAAGACTCTGAGTGCCTGGCATTGTACTTGTCGTCATTTTTCTGGATTTCAAAGCCTGTTCTTCCTGTCTATAATGTTCAATTGTGCAATATTGAAAATTAATTCATTTGATATGCTCATTTGCCTAATTAAACAACTGTCGTGTGCCATGATTTGAGTGTCATAAATCCTTTACAGACTGACTAAAGTTGCAAGTCTTTTACCAGTTCCACCCACGTCATCACAAGCACTTTTGCCATGATGGGATTAGGCAAAAAAAAAAATGCCACTCTGCTTTAATCCCAAAATATAATTCATGATAACTCAGGTTAAGAAAATCCGGTCTATTTTTGTACCGTGAGGCAGCTCCATCACTGAAGTAATAGATCAAGCTTGGTTTGGTGGCAAAATGAGACTGATATCTTTCAGATAAGTAAGATAGAGCTAGACTGTTGAGTAGCAAGAAACGAGCGCTGAATGAGTTTAGGAAGTTCTTCAAAAAGAGAATCAATAAATTCTTCTGTACACTTGACCAATGTCTCAAGACATGTTCTTCTCTTAACTTGCATCCATTGTTTATAGGAGACGCTTTCAACGCAATTCATTTCAAATGCTTCTTCAATCCTGTCCTTATGAAATTTCAGACATAAGTGCCTTATAAATTTCACGCAGTCTCATTTTGCCGCCAAAATGAGCTTGATCTATTACTTCAGTGATGGAGCTGCCTCACAGTACAAAATAGACTGAATTTTCTTAACCTGAGTTATCATGAATTATATTTTGGGATTAAAGCAGAGTGGCATTTTTTTTTTTTTTTTGCCTAATCCCATGGTATAAGTGCCTGTGATGGCGTGGGTGGAACTGGTAAAAGACTTGCAACTTTAGTCAGTCTGTAAAGGATTTATGACACTCAAATCATGGCACTACGACAGTTGTTTGATTGGGCAAATGAGCATATCAAATGAATTAATTTTCAATATTGCACAATTGAACATTATAGACAGGAAGTAAACCAAAAGTGGAATGTTCCAACCGTTACTTGTAAATAACATTTCACAGTTTGCAGTATTTCTGTATTATATCTCTTCAGTAGCCATAGACATTGCAATAAAGTGGTAAGAGGGTAAAAAGTCTATGCCATTTTTCGTCCAGATCCCATTGCTGTCCCATTCTGAAAATTTTACCACATATACACCACATTATGAAGTAATATATATATTTTTTTCAGATTTTTAAGAAATGCACTTTTTGAGATATTCAAGGTCAAATTATGCTTTCGGTGACCTTGAAATATTAACATCGCGAAATCTTGTCAAGTTACATATCATATTAAAGCCTGTTTAAAGAGCTTTAAAATGACATATAACAAAAGACTTTAGCTGCAATAGAAGCTGAGAAAATTGAGTCTTTGTATGTACCAAAATTTCACTTTTTGCCATTTTTCGAGTTTTTTAAGCGGTCTCACCCAAAAAACTAACAGCTGGAAAAAAATTTTAATATCAGTTTTTTGTATCACTTTATAGACGTAATCAACCCTATAATTTTTTTTTGAAATTGGTGATGGTCAAGTTTTGAGGCTTGTTGATTTCACGTGGAATTACCCTTTATGCTTATTTAGACTCTGTAAAGAAGTAAAATTGACTCCTATGTTCTTTTTTTTTTGAGAGAGAGAGAGGTTGAGAAAGGGTAATTGCGTCCTATGTTAAATAAAGGTATATTTTATAAAAATATATTTCCAGAGAAAAGTTTTGACTATTTTTTCACCTAGAAAAAATTATTTTTGTAGGTTTCATTTTAATAATAAAGGGAAAGCTAAACTTACAATAAGTGATGCTTTTGAATTATTTAAAAGTAAATCTGAAGTTCCTGTCAGCGAAAAGGTTTTGAATTTAACTAGAGTAGCTTGCAAGAATTATAACAACGTGTATCCAAGAAGAAAGAACATTTGAAGAGGCGAAAAAGAATAGTATTTAAAGAAAGCAAAAAAGGTTATCTTTTGAAAACCTTATTTTTGAAAATTTAATTTCAAAAGTCTGTCAACTGAACCAAAAGCTGGGGGGGGGAGATAGAATTGTCTAACCCACAAGTTACTAGCAATTTTCTAGCAGTAACTAATAGGACTAAAGACAAAAACAATCACAACTTTTTACCGGAACTGTGTGCACATGATTTCATTTAAACTGCAGCATAACGGCGTGTCTAGAGTTTGCGGGGGGGGGGGGGGGGGAATCAGAAATAAGATGCTAAAAGATTTATCATCTGCAAAAAAAAAAAATAAAATAAAATAAAATAAACATGAAGGAAAAGAGAAGATGCAAAATTATTTTTTTCTCTGAAAAATAAAAATAATAAATTACTGACATTAATGGCAACTGAACATTAAATGATTTCAACCACAAGTGGTCCTCCTAGCCCTATTTTTTAACGTACAAATGGTCCTCCTAGGTCCGCTCTTACTAATAAGTGGTCCTCTTTTACCCTTTTCTTTGACTAAAATGTGTTAGGAGCTCTGTAATCACTAATTTGACATTTTTGAGTAGGTGTGGCAAAATGAAGAGCATTATTGCAATTTGTTAAAAAAATTAATTGAATAACTAATCTTTTTACTCAAAATTTAGAGTGGATTTTATTGTTTTCCAATAAAAATTGCATAAAAGCCCCTCTTCGCTCCACGGAAAATTCAAAATGATAACCAACGAGCTCGAAGCATTGGAGCTCAGTAGAACCAACAAAACAGTGGAATCAGTGTTGAAGAAAAGAGACTTGTGAGTTTTAGCATCAATCTGCACGAATTACTACTAACGACTGTGGTGGAAAAAAGGCTAAGTTGAAAAAAAAAAAAAAGTCATGTACACCCATTTTCTTAATGAAATTCCTTAAAAATTATAGCTACAGTATTTTCAAACGACACCTGCTTTCTAGTGATATACTGAATGGAGCGTTAAAAGCTTTTGGAAAGCGGCCCTCAAAATGATGACCTGCCCCTTCATAAGGGATAAGTAATAGCCTCGGGAACGGCGCTAATGAGGATTCTTTCAGCAACGATTTATATCACCCATCAGCGCAATTTATTCTCTGGATCTTTCACATTGTGTCTGGGAATTTTGCTTCAGATCAGTTTGATTGACCGTCAAAAGTTCCAAACTAAACAGATGTTGGTTAAGTTTTGGGAGAAGGGTTGGGTTTGCTCGGCTCTTGAGCAAAAGTAACGGTTAGTTTGATTGATTGTCAAAATGGTTTCTCTTTTAATTACAAATTAGTCAAGGAATAGTGAGGTCTGTGTTTCATGTAGTCTTATGTTGCAAGGATCGTATCTCTAAACGTTTCATTAAATCATTTAAATAATGGCTTTTGATGCACACGATGTAAAATTTTGCAGTCCTAATAAGCTTTTTTTTTTTAATTTTATAGTACAACTAGCGGTACCCGCACGGCTTTGCCCGTGGTATAAAATTAAAAGTTCATTTGTAAAATAATTGATATAGCAGAAAAAATGCTCTATTTTAGTTGTAATTCAACTATAATTCCTTCAAATTATGATATAAAAATCTGGTATGGACCCCACGCTACTTATTTTTACGTGTAAATTTCTTAGTAGATGCCTTAAGTGCTAAAATAGTGCTTGGAGTGAGCAAGATAGCAGTTCAAACATGTATATCCCTAGTTTGCCACGAAACAATGCAAAAAAAAAAAAAAAATTACAATGATTAATCCCTAAATATCGCCGATTTTAACATCATTCAGTGGATTTTTGGCAAAATATCGCCAATAGCGCCAAATTGAGTCCAAATAAATAAAGAAAACAAATTTTTTCGCCAACTTGGCGATGTCTTGCCAAATTGGCGGCAAATACTTGGCGACCAAAAGCTTGGTGATATATCGCCAAGTGGTCGTGCCAATTCATATCACTTTTGTCTGCATTGAAATGAACGCTGATTTACTCCATAAAAGGGGTAAAACACCCCCTTGGAACATTCGAACGCAACCCCAAGGGCAGATGCACAAAAATAAGTCAAAAGAGAAAATAAGAACACTTTTGTTGCTCACAGAAACCAACAGAAATCTTACCAAAGTTTAAAAGAAGAAGAAAGTTTTCTTTCCTAGCTTAAAAAACAAAACAATACATTTTCCGAAATGAAACACTTTAAAAAGAACGATGCAATATCGCAATTGATACGATATTTGGTTAATCTGTGCTTTAGGTGCCCTTTTCTCGCTAAATGGGCGATAGGCGTGCCAAGCGTGGTAACCCTGAATATTTTGCGTAGTTTCTCTCGGAGCTTTCAATTCCGCGAGACACGCAAAAACGCGCCAGTTGGTGACTTTTTGAAAACGCGCCAAGTAGGGTCCCAAAGCACATTTTCACCGGGAAAAAGACAGGGATGCCAGAGAATTGAAACAGAAAAATACTACGCCTTCTCTAAAAAATACTACAAAATACTACTGTTTCCAAACATTGACAAAATCAATATTGCTAAAATGCGAAATCTATGAAAATGAAAAAAAAAAAAAAAAAAACCGCCAAATCTTTTAATTAAGTCATTAAAGTATACTGGAAACAGGGTTGCCAGAAAAATACTACGCTCCTTCTTTGGGTCGAAAAAATACTACCGTAATATGAAAAATACTACCTCTGGCAACGCTGGAAAAAGAACGAAACAAAAATAAGTATGAACACGTAACCATGGTAACAACATGAAAAGTTGATTTCTGTTGATAAAATAATTCATTTCATCTCTCAAATTTTATTCTCGAGCTGAACCATTTTAGAATCGTTTGGCTTGCTTTACTGAAGGTAAGCCTTGAATTCCGGTATTCTAAAAACAATTGTTACAGCTCTCCTGATGATCGTAGAAACTTCGAAAAAACTTCATTTTGTGCAGAAAATTTCAAGCTTTCGAATGACATAAGACTTGAAAATGTGTATGAAATATTTCTTCCCTATTTTATCGAATTTCCGCTAAGAATTCGAATAGAAAAAGAACGAAATGGAATTTTCGAAAAATCGCTTCGAGGTGCAAAACTACATGCTACAAACTAATTTTGTGCCAAGTGGCATGAAAATCGACCGAACGGTTTTGGCGCTATGCGCGTAACAGACAGACAGACAGACAGAAAGAAAGAAAGAAAGACAAACTTTCAGCTTTGTTATTAGTAGAGATAGAGATAGAGAAATATGACAAAATTTATCTTTCAGTGATTAAGAGTTTTATAATAAAGTTTATGTATTTGGTATATTGCTGCTGTATGCTTTATACCAAGCACCAGCAACCTCACTAGATCAAAATCGGCCAAAACGTATAGACCAGGGGAGTCATATGTTTTTCTATATTTGACGAATGTGAATTTTCCCAACGTACTTTTTTTGCGCGTTAGGGTGGAGCGAAAAATAGGAATTTAAAAACAAGAATTTGCTTGCGGTGCAAAATATATTTTCAAAATCAATGAATATTTTCTCTATTTCCAAGCGCTTTATATTTTGTAAAAAATGATTAATTTTGGGAAATTTTCGATGGAAAAGCAAATTCCTTGTATTCAAGTTTTTGCGCGGGGTGTTCTAATTGTGTTCATGTTGGTTCGATTAAGTGAGTCATCCCCTTAAAACTGAAATATGCATGCGGCGTTTGCCTTTTTATACTGTTCATTTCACATTTCATTACAGTGATAGGTTTTGCATAAATTTGGGACTTATGGAACTTTTTTTTAGATCATAGAACTAAGTATCAAAAAAAAAAAAAAAAAAAATCTAAAAAAATATTAGCGAGTTCAAGCAGCATTTTTGAAAGAGAAATTTCAAGGCTAGTTATTATTATTATTTTTTTATGTTCATGAAGTTTTTTTTTCTGTATGGTTTGACCTAAAGTACACACTGCAGTAGGAATTTTTACACTAAGTATTATCAATAAGTGTTTAAAGGAAGGTGTCCCACTTAGATGGTAGTTTTTCTCCATAAAGTGTAAGTGTGTCCCCTCATAATAGTGGAGATTTTAAAATGAAAAGCAACCCTAATGAAGGATTTTCTAGAATGAAATAAAAGATAATGACGGAGATCTAGAAGGAATTGATAGTTCAGCTTTCAGCTATAAAAATTGCAAAAACTGGTAACCATGTATTTGTGAAACTTCCAACAGAGAAAACCAAAAAGTATTGTGAGGCTCTATAATTTTAGAAAATGATACAAATGGGAAAATTACTGCAAAATTCGCTAGAAAGAACTGAAACATCTACACTTTTTATTGGTTTGATGCAGATAATGTTCAAATTATAACTGAGGATTATGTGATAATGATTGTCCCTTAACCAACTTCAAATATACGCTGCCATCAAGTGTTTCCATTTCTTTTTCCAGCTTTTAATTTTTCTATTTTACTAAAATTGATCTTTATCTACTCTATTATTATTTTTATTCAACACTAATTTAACGTAAGTAGATATCTCGTTCATCGATGCATTTACAAAAAAATATTTCATGCTAAAATTGTGCACACTTCATCAAGTAAGAACCAGAAACCCCCTTTTTAGACACGCTCACTTAAAATGTAAATGAATGGCGGGTGACCCATTTACCCCTTCTTATGGGGCAAGAGGTGCCCCAATATTTAAAGCATTGTTTTGTGAAATAATGCTGGATTTGTGTATTTTAATGTTTCAAAACTGCCGCAACATCGCTAATCAGTGATCATTTCATTGCAAGGTATATTGATCTTGCACCATATTAGGGTCCCAATAATAGCTACGTACAGATTGCAGTCTTCTTGAGATGGATTGCCGGATCAAAATTCTCGTCTGCGTATTCTATGAAGCTATTACTCATCGCCCCATGTGCTTAGAGGAGTGATTCTCATCAATACATCAGAATTCCGATTATCATGGCAGCATATAATATAAGCTCTACCGTTCAAATTCTCTCACTGATAGCGTCTAATGCACTATATAATATTCTCTCCTACAGCATGATAATGTTAATGATACTCGCATATTTTAAGAATAATTTAAACCAACAATGGTAGCTCCCTGGTTGCTCTCTCGAGAATAAATAATAGTCAAGGAAATGCACAGCGAGTAGTGGTGCGACATGGAGGGTAAAACATCGATGTTTGGAAACACCGATGTTGGAAATTAAAAACATGGATGGACGAATCGATGATACAACGACCAAAAATATCGATCTTTTCAAACATAGATCTCTTTTCAAGCGTTTTAAGAAAAGTATTTGCGTGTAAAGTACCTTTCATTGTATCACTCCAACCGGATCTATCGTGTTTTCCCTTTGTCTTCCGAAAATCACCGATGGTAATTGCAAAACACTTTTCACAGTGAGATATAGATACTGCAACTACTGATCAATGATGTAACTCTTTTAATACGCTTTCATTAGTTTCACATGTGGGTTTGTTTGTTTTTATGTATGTAACTCTGAATAAAAGATAAAATCCACGTTCTTCACAACGCTAAAAGTAATTTATTTAAACTATCATTAATACTAAAAACTAATCTATCTTACATGACATGTTGATGCATTATAAGTGCATGTAAATTTAGTGGATATTCAATAGTTTTGAAAATCCTTGCAAAATCAGCGTATCATGAAATATAATTTGGTTAACTCTAAAAGCGTATTTTTAAGTTTTTTTAAGTTACCATTTGATTATTTATCGCATATTTTTTTTATTTTCTTTTTTGCTGGGGAAAAAAATGCCATTGAAAGAAACAGCTAACGCATTTCACAACGATGTTAAAAAAATCTCTACCGCAACACACCGATAATAGCTATAGAAAACTTTTTCAAATGAGAAAGATACTGTAACTACTGATTAACGAGGTTTTTGTTTATTGCATGTTTTTATGAAACTTTTCTGCTGAAATAAAAAACATAGACACAGAAAGCAAAACAACAATGTTAAAAAAAAAATCGACAGTAAAATGTCTATAGTAAGTAAGGGCCACTCCACATCAGCCGAAAACGCGACAAAACCGAAGGCAGAAACTGAAAATCCGGCACTTTCCATAGGAACACCATTTAATTCATTTTACGTTTTTGCTTTATTTTTCTGCTTTACGTCAATGTGGAGCAGGGCCCTAACTGTAGAAAAAAATTTCTTATGAGAAATATACTGCAGCCAATGATTAACTAAAATAAAATAGTTTAATTAAATTTTTAAACTTAAATAGTTTAATAAAAATAATTAACTAACATTTTACGAAACCTGTTTGCTGAAATATAAAACATCCACCACAGCGAAAGAAATATCGAACTCAAAACATCGATGCTTGAAAAACGTAGACCGTAATATATCGATGTTTATAAAAAAATCGATGTTGCAGAAGTAACAGCGAGGTGTTTAAAAGGGTTCTACTTTTTAGCCTACTTTCCCGTTAAAAATAAAAGAAAGACGAAAAAAGTATTAAAAGTAGCTTAAGAGCAAGAATCTGAGAAACTGTCACTCCTAGTATTATGAGGTGATTCATGACCTCTCAGATTTTCTCCCAAAAATTACCAAATGTTTATTATCTTATTGAAAGACCAAATCCAGAATGTTTTGCTCTAAAGTTGAGTTGTTTAGTTTTTATGGACCCCTAAAGTTGAAGGTGCGGCATCAAAAATTAAGCGGATTTTCAAGACATGGAAATTGCTGTGAGCCAAAACTCTTACCAGGAACTGTTAAACTGCAATTTTCTTTTTGTATATGGAATAAAGAAGGTTGAAACTTTCAAAATGAATGTTAATTTGTGGTAAGTTGTTGCCATAAGGTCAGTGAAGGCCCTCAAAACAGGGCATTTTTGACGTTTTTTAGCGTTTTTGAGGTCCAAAAACAGCTTGTACATTTCAGTTGGCACGGCAAAAACAGTGTCGTTTGAAAGACCAGTGTAAGCACTTTAAAATAATGTATAAATAACCAAGGAAAGTTCAACGTGCTTTTAGTTGCGTAAGGCCGAAATATGAAAAATGTCATATTTTACCGATATTCAAACGGTCATAACTTCCTCTGCCAACAACATATTGAAATATTTTTTTCGCCAATGTCATGCTCCATTCTTTGTCTTAACAGAACAGTTGAGTCCATTGAGGCGAAATGTGAAAAAAATTTTTACAAAAAATGCACAGAAAAAAATTAATTTTTTGTAAAAAATTTTTTCACATTTCGCCTCAAAGGACTCAACTGTTCTGTTAAGACAAAGAATAGAGTATGACATTGGCGAAAAAAATATTTCAATATGTTGTTGGCAGAGGAAGTTATGACCGTTTGAATATCGGTAAAATATGACATTTTTCATATTTCGGCCTTACGCAAGTAAAAGCACGTTGAACTTTCCTCGGTTATTTATACATTATTTTAAAGTGCTTACACTGGTCTTTCAAACGACACTACTTTTGCCGTGCCAACTGAAATGTATAAGCTGTTTTTGGACCTCAAAAACGCTAAAAAACGTCAAAAATGCCATGTTTTGAGGGCCTTCACTGACCTTACGGCAACAACTTAGCACAAATTTAACATTCATTTTGTAAAGTTTCAACCTTCTATATTCCACGTACAAAAAGAAAATTGGAGTTAAACAGTTCCTGGTAAGAGTTTTGGCTCACAGCAATTTCCATGTCTTGAAAATCCGCTTAATTTTTGATGCCGCACCTTCAACTTTAGGGGTCCATAAAAACTAAACAACTCAACTTTAGAGCAAAACATTCTGGATTTGGTCTTTCAATAAGATAATAAACATTTGGTAATTTTTTGGAAAAAATCTGAGAGGTCATGAATCACAGGCGTGACACTCTCTCAGATTCTTGCTCTTAATGCATCTAAAAAATATCGCCAAGTCCAAAAAATATCGCCAAGTCCAAAAAATATCGCCAAGTTAAAAAAATAAAAAGGTAAAATGAATTTAAATTAAAAATTTGAAAGTAGGGTATTGAGATGGGGAATTTGTGTGTCGGTCGGTCGGTCGGTCTGTCTGTCCCCCCCTAATAACTTTTGAATGAACATTCCGATTTGGACAAACTTTTTTTTGTTGGAAAGATCTCGGCGAGTACAGCTCATTCCCATATTTGATTTTTTGCTTTGAACAATTTTTGGTTCAACTTTGAGCCGTTCAAAAAACCGGTCCCGCGATATTAACTTTTTAATGAACAATCCGATTTGAACAAACTTTTTTTTGTTGGAAAGAACTTTTCAAGGGTACTTCATTCCCGTATTTACATTTCCGATTTGAACAATTTTTCGTTCAACATTGAACCGCTCAATCAAGCTGTCACCCCTAATAACTTTTGAATGAACAGTCCGATTTAAACAAACTTTTTTTTGTTTGAAGCATCTCGGCAAGGATACTTTATTACCGTATTTAAATTTTCAATTTGAACACTTTTGGTTCAACATTGAACCGTTTAAGCAACCTTTCTCCACCTAATAACTTTTGAGTGAACCGTCCGAATGGAATAAATTTTTTTTTGTTCGAAAGATCTCAGCGAGTGCAGCTCATTCCCATATTTGATATTTCGATTTGGACAATTTTTGGTTCAACTTTGAACCGTTCAAACAACCGGTCCCGCGATGCTAACTTTTGAGTGAACAATCCGATTTGAACAAACTTTTTTTTGTTCGAAAGATCTTTTCAAGGATACTTCATTCCCGTATCTACATTTTCGATTTGAACAATTTTTCGTTCAACATTGAACCGCTCAATCAAGCTGTCACCCCTGATATCTTTTGAGTGAACAGTCCGATTTAAATAAACTTTTTTTTTTGTTCGAAAGATCTCAGCAAGGATACTTCATTACCGTATTTAAATTTTCAATTTGAACACGTTTTCGTTCAACATTGAACCGTTCAAGCAACCTTTCCCCACCTAATAACTTTTGAGTGAACCGTCCGAATGGAATAAACTTTTTTTTGTTTGAAAGATCTCGGAGAGGCTTTCCCATACATGCCCATATTTCGCTTTTTGATTTGAACCATTTTTCGTTCAATATTGAACCGTTCAGAAAAAAAATTAACATTAGCTTCTACGGGGAATTTAAGTTGAATGTTGATCCTGAACTTAAAGTCGGATTTCCTTCAAACTAACTTTGTAAGAAAATGGTTTTGATAAATAATGTTTGTAACGTACTTTTCTGAGTAATCTTCTGTGAGGACTCTGATTCCGACTCCGACTCCACAAACATGGCGGAAATGCAGGCTCAGAAAAAAAATTACTGACTGTGCAGACGATTTTTTGTTTATTTATAAATTTGTTTTATTTTATTTATTATTATTATTATTATTTTTTTTTTGGCAGACGATGTTTTTTTTGTAACAAAAATTTTTCATTCACGAGAACATTTTATTCTTTATTTATATTTAACAACTGGCAACAGATTAAAAGTGAAATTCGAGACATTTTATTAACGGACGAGTTTTTTTTCTTTTTTTTTCTTTCTTTGATAAAATGTGTTTTGATGCTCTTTGTACTTTTATTTATTTATTTATTTATTTTATTATTATCATTATCATTATTATTATTATTACTAGCAAAAATACCCGGCGTTGCCTGGGCCAGTAAAAATATTGAGAAGCAATTTATAATCACCTTTTTTTTTTCCTAAACTAAAAGAACCCTCAAAACATACCGCTTTGACGATTTAAAATGTTGCTAAATTTGCGGTAACTGTTTTGGGATACCTAGGATAATTTTGCTCCCCTCCCTACTTTATGAAAATATGCTTAGGTATTATAAAGTCAGTAATTTTTGTCAAAGAAAAATTGTCATTTAATGCTGAGAAAATATTGCTGACCATGAAATGACGCTAAAAGTTTTTGTCCTAAGTGATTTCGAAATTAGTAGGGAGCATTTGACAATTATTCGTGCGAAAAACACAAATTAATGGTAGTTTTAGTTTTGAGAGTTTGATTAATTTCGTATGCGGATTACTTTACGCTTTGACGTAAGTTTTAAAAGTTTATTAATGACAACGTACGGAATCGGCAAAAAAAAAAAAAAAAAAAAAAAAAAAAACTGAACTTTTCTTCAACTGTGGGAGTATTATCTCGATGATTAAGATTTTGGCGCAGTTTACAAATATCAGACAACAATCGTTTTATTTTAGTTATATCGTGTAAGAAGCAAAGTATTATTACATAGTCTTTGGCGCCAAAACTGGCGTCCGTTGAAAAATTACTCATAATCTTAGTTATAATATTCTTGCAACAAATTCGGCAAGATACCTGTTCGATTGGATTCTTAGTGACTAATTGTAAGTACCCGCCCAATCAGCGCAAACATATTTTTAAAAATACCGTAAAATTGTATTTTTATCCGTTACCTGATTAAGCAGTACCGACAAATTTACGAAACTTGTGAAAATAATTGATACAGTGAACAATTTACTAATAAAGGAATACAATTTATTCTAAAAAAATAATATTTTCACGCAGCAATGCACATTAAGAAACACATTGCTTAAGGATAAATATTCTACTTACACAACTAAGACTACAAAACGTTTTAAATACAAATCCTGGTACAAGCCTGGATATTCCCCATGAAGCTGGAAAAAAAACCTTCATGATTTGACTTGAGAAAAGATTTGAACATTAAATACGGAAAGGAGAAATGATGCTCGCAATTTTAGCTTGCGACAGGGAGTTGAGATGATACACTAAATACTGAATTAGTTTGTTGGAAGCCTTCGCGGATTTATGCGAAAAATGTGCTTAAATTGGAATGAAAAAAGCGCTACCAATCGAACTTTTTCGAATATCGTTATAAATTATAGCCTATGTGTTATTCTGATGTATAAGCTACATTATGGTAAAAGTTCCATTAAAATCCATTCAGTAGTTTTTGCGTGAAAGAGGAACAAACATCCATACATCCATACATCCATCCAAACTTTCGCATATATAATAGTAGTAAGATTATTTTTTTTTTTGAAAACGATGGAGGATTTTTTCTACGGAGGAACTGTAACAGTTACACTCTTTAAAAGGTGCGACAAAACTTTATTTATTCGTTAATTACTTTTTACGTGTCTATTTAATCTGATGAAAGGGGTATATTTTGCTTTTCGAAATCAGCTCTAAGTGCTAAAAAGGTATGTTTGACATAATTTTAAGTCTCAGATAATCAAGAGAATAATGATCAGATGCGAGAATGCCGATGTCGATGTACGGGAAAGTAGGCTCGTTTAGTTCTTGACAGAACTTCTTGTTTCTGAAATGAAAGCAGAACTTAAACAAGTACTGGTCTCAAAGAAAACATATTTCAATTGTCCCATAATTGCTAAATGTCCTTTAATTTCGAGAGAATGGCTTTAGTCCTTATACGCAGTATTGTATTAAAGGGTCCTTATAAGCAGTATTGTATACAGAGCACACCTCGCTTGTTTCGAAGCGTACACCCTTGTCTTTTTATTGAATTTAGAGTCTTATTACGGTGTTTTTTTTAAAAGAAAAATACGGTCGGCAGTCGTAGGATCGTCCGACGAAAGCTATGCTTTTACTGAGGATTATGGAACAGCATACGTTTATAACGTTGAAAGTATGTATTGAAACAACGGAAATCAAATTAAGTTTCAGTTAAAACTCTTAAAACTTATCAACTTTTTTAATCCGTTTTATTATATCGTCTACGCAAAAAAACAACATATCGAAATAAAATGAACATTTTGGTGGAAGTGGGTGAATTAGGCCTTTTTAACTTCATTGGGATGTAAGACTTCAAAAAAACCACAACTATTCTGATATTTTAAAAATGTGAAGGCGTATAAAAATTTACCACACTAAGAGCGTCAGAGCAATTTCGTTCTTCAAAATAAATTAGGAGAAAACAAACTCTAAACTTGTTTTGCACATAGTTATCATACTCCATCTGGCAGTTCTGTGACACTCATGAGTCTATGGCTTATATGAAGTGGTAAGGATAACAGGGCTTTTTAATTTTCTAAGTATTCGCACAGAAACTTTTCCGAATAATTGTCCAGATCATTAACATAGGATCTTCTTTCCATATCTTAGTATTGTTGCCAATCAAAAAAGAAACCTCGTCTGTTCATCCAGTATTAAAACAGCTAATAAACTGCTCCAATTGGACCTTAATGTTGATGCTGAGTAGACATTTTCATGCTCCAAATTACATAAGCTCATTAGGATCGAACTGTTGTGGAACAAGTTGTAATTTAAACGCACGTCATTAAAGATTTTTCTTAAAAATGTCTGTTTTACATAAATGAGTAATTTAAGTATTAAAACTTGAAAAAAAAAAAAAAAAAATGCTCGTTAAATGTTACTACCATAAACACTAGTGCTTGTAACATTTTTAATTTTTAAAGTTGTTACTGTGCAGAATTACACCATGAGAATTGCGCTGAATCATCCGCAGACATAGACATTTTCATTTGTTGCCATTCGGCATGATAGGTGTTCAACTCCAGTATATTTGCCTATCACACAACGCAAAAAAAGAAAATGGTTCTCTTTTTTACATGTTATCATTTGAAAAGAGGAGTTCTTGTGAATTAGAAAACTGTACCGAAAAGTTTTATACCGTTGTTGGTCTGGAATAGAATTGAAGTAATGTAACGACTATTGAAACATGACTGAACATTTATTTCGTTGAAAAGGATATGTTGTTGTTTTGGTATTTGCATTCGCGGTACTTCACTGTGTACTAACTTCTGAAAGTAAAGAAATTAAGTAAGTTTTTAAAAGAATCTTACTTTCAAGTTTTAACTTGAACTAGAATATACAAAGTAATAAAGACTAGTGAGGAATAATTTTTCACAAGTCCTTCTGAAACAAACCAAACAAACGTTTAACATGAGTTGCATGTCAGACACAATTGCTACGTAAAGTGATTCAGTGCAGGAAGCAGAGCGTTGCCAAACTTGCAAATAATCCAGTGTAAGCGATTGGCAGCATTCGCTAAGCGATTAATAATACAAACAGGAAGTTCTCCCAAGCGATTTATCTCACAAACTGGATACAATCTAGTCATATCTTTCATCAGAATGCTTCGGAGCATCCGATTTGCTCAAATTAGTGAGGAAGTGCAGTTCTGGATTTTGTTAACATTGCGATTATTACAAAGAGCTATTAAGTAATAAAAGACTAGATTGCAAGTGCATAGCGTTATTTAGAATAGTAATGAAGAAATAACTGTCAAAAACAAACAAAATGTTAATTGGTTTGGAAATTTACGGAATTTTAGCTTAGATTAATCCTAGCTTATTCATTTGAAACCAATTTGCATGAAATATCGCCAAAAGATTTACTGAAATGTTTGAAATATTACATTAGAAAAAAAAATTTTAAAAACCTTACCCCCACTACATAAAAAAAGTACTGAAAGGTAAAAAAAAAACAAGGTCGAATCTATTTGATATCATCGTATAACTAAGCAAAACAAGTGATTTGATATGTTAGCTATTCTTATTTATTTAGTTCTATTGGAATCATCTGTCAATTCTATATTAATAACATTATAATTCAATTCAAATGCTGTGGTTGTGCGTTGTCAGCTATAAAAAGCAAGCATTTTAGCTTGATGCGCAATCAAGCATATTAATTTGGTACAAAATAGTGATAAAATAGGTTATAATGCTATTCTATCAAATTTTTTTTTGTAGTTGACAACGCACGACTGTAGCATTTGAATTGAATTATAATGTTATTAATGTAGAACTGACCGAGGTTTCCAATACATACGCACATACATACGTACATACAGACGTCACGAGAAAACTCGTCGTAATTAACTCCTGGATGATCTAAAAGGATTTTCCGGTTGTTTAAATGAAAATTATGTATATTACTTCTTACTTTCCAGTATGAGTGAAAATCATTGTTCAGTTGAGTTAAAATTGGAAATGAATTTTAAACAGTGCAGTTTGTTCAACAATGATCGTTTGGTTCAACAATGAATTTCCAATTAAAGGCTCGCCTAGATTTAGCATGAAATATGCTAAAAGCAATTATAACTCACGTTCTAATTACTTTAGAACATTCGAACAATTTTTGTCATTTGCTGAAAAGCGCCACAGTGGGAGGTCAATGTGACCTAGCGAAAGTCTCCCTATTCGGCACATTTTGTCTACCGATTCGGCAAATCCGGGAGAATAATAGCATTTTTTCTTCTGTATTATGTCCTTTCTCATTAGATGTGTTCCTGTGGGCATAAGCATGCGTTATAATTCGGTAAATTTTGAAGTTCCGCCCGGCAATTTGAGAGTTTACGCTATCCCAGAAATTAAAATTCGGAGTGCCTCTGACTACAGCTAGGATTCGCAAAATAGATTGGTTCTCCTTTTTTTGAGCACTTTTGCAAAAAGAGAATATAAATACGCCAATTATATAAAATTTAGAAGTGGTAGTAAAATAACATTTACTCAAGTATTCATTCTAAAAAGATCATGAAAAAATCCATTTGTTAAAGTGATACTATTTTCTGGAAAACGTTTAATAAAATTACAATGTTTTTTTTCTTATGAAATAATTATATAGTCTTAATTCTACTTAAATAAATTATTTTATTATCTGCAAATTGTCTGTGTTAGTCACCATCAAAATAAGTGCAAAACTTTTCTGGAACACGCCTTCAGTCTGAAAATTTCTCTTCCAACCCAATTCAATGCAATTTTACCGGGAAGAAACTTTTCAAGCGGGCATTTCCATTTTTATCTGAGATAAATTAGGCAAAAGTTTGTTTACCCTGCATTTTCATATTAATCAAGAAAGTGTTTGCTAAAGTATCTGCTTTGCCGTTCGTCAGACAGCCTGATGAATAAGTCTTGAGAAGTTTTCTTTGTTTTGCAACCTGGTAAGGAAGAGCTCAAAACTTCTTAATTAATTAGCGGTTCTTCGTTAATATACTGCCGAAATTTTCCGAATGGTTACGTTTACGTTTTCTGTTTACTTTAAAACTAATCATTAGAAAAATGTTAATGTAACATGCACTCTGAAAACATTTTGTGGGATATTTTCTTAAGTTTTGTTCTACAAGTCATATACTCGTACAGTCGAGCCTCGTTAGTTCGAACATATTTAAAACGAATTAAAGCTTTAACGAACTACCCAAGTAGCACACTTCGTTTTTTAAAGGTTTTAAAATGGTTATTAACGTTGTAACAACCGCTTAAAAACGTTTATAAAACGTTTAAAGATTATTTGTGCTACCTGGGACATTTCTGATATCCGTATTCCTGTTTGTTGTTGATTGTTGTTCGCATAAGATGAACTACGGTTAAGATAAATTGATTTTGAAGATCCCCTGGAGTTCGTTTCAATGAGGTTCAACTGTATATTTTTTAAATATTGCTGATTTTATATCGGTTTTAAGGCAATAGATGACATACATTTTTGAAACAATTGGTCTTTTATCAAAGTGTATCTTGTAGTAGAAAATGCATTTTTTTTCTATAATTTTTATCTTTGCCTACTTTTTATATTTTGCAAAGATAAAAAGTGTAGAAAGCCATGACGTTTTCAAAGCCTTGAAATCTCGCTAAAAGAGATATGTAATCACAGAAGACGAATTTAACGCCGT
>JAXGGA010011859.1:0-40819 GCA_038373865.1 Uloborus plumipes | reverse complement strand
ATTTGAATTATGACTCTCGTACCAAGATTTTACTTTCTTCGAAACAATAGCAAAAAGTAAAGTCATGTCAGAAACAGGTCTGGACATCGAGGCTTGTAATGCAACTGAGACTGAATTAGAATGTGGATTTTATTCTTGTTTTCGAAAAAGGATTTTACTTTGAAACAAATGTTATTTCCTTGAAACAAAATTTTTTTTCTGTTTTTACGTGGGCTGTTGAAAAACAGGGAATACATTGTCGTCTAATAATTATTTCTTAAGAATTGCACCTAAAAATTACTCAAGATTAAATATGACAAAATGCTTTTAACAAAAATAAATTTTTTACTACGCGAGTTTTTTTTCCCTTATTAGTATTAAATTACAATTTTTTTGCATCTGTGTCTTTTTTTGAAAGTCAACTTTCAAAAAATGTAATAACTCGATTTAAAACAGTTTAATGGTGAAATTTTGTAACATTTTAAATACTAATTCGTCAAAGTTTAGTTGAGAAATTAAGTTCTCATAAAAAAGCTAACATTTTAAACTACAATTAAGAAATTTGTTTCTTAAAATATTTCGGTCTTTCATGGTTTCAGATTGCTAAATTGTTATCGTGAAGGACTGAAATCAGAGAATGTTGACTTTCATCAGTGATTTACCAGAAATATTTGATTTTTCGCCGGTGTCTTTGGTGTGTATAAATGTACATATTTACCGGCGTTCACCAGATTTTGACTTTTCCCTGTAACAGATGGTTACCGTGTGAAAGACAGAAATCAGACAATGTCGTTTTTCACCAGTGATTCATCGGAGATATATTTCAAGAAAAAACTGAAAACGTTTGATTGTACTTTAAAATAACCTATAAAAGCCGTCGGCAACCTTAATTGACTGAAAATTTACTTTCCAAGTTTAGAGAACACAAGATCAACTTAGGGGTGAGGGGATGCATACACAACAGACGTCTGACATATACGGTTTAGTAGATACTATGCTGACTTAAAATTGAAAGTTTACGCTTTTCAAAAAAGACTTTGATACTTATTGAGGAGTTGCAATAAATTGCTAAAATAATAGTACGTTAGCTTACATCAAAATCTTTGAACTCTTGTGCATATTTCTTTATTCAAAATTGACAAAAAAAAAAAAAAAAAAAAAGACTATAAACGTTTGAAACATTTTCAAATAACTTTTGGTTTAGTTGTTAAACCTACTTTTATTCAAGAAATTACTTTTTAATCTAATCCGACAGAAAGCAAGGTCCAAAACATTGCCGCGATCTACAGAAAATGCTTGAGATCGAGTTGTCAATTGAATCGTTTATTTCAGAAACCATTCAATCGACAAACACTGAAAGTTCGAAAAATTATTTTAACTGTTATTTTCAAAATTCGAATAGGATTTCAATAGGAGTCTTTTAAAATTTCATAAAATTTTAACTCCTTGTCGTGTGTTAGCTATTTTTAACATGCCTTTTAATTATTTTAAGTCTATATGTTTCAATATTTTGAATGTATAAATTGTTTTAATTGTTCTTGTTATATTTGCTACTGTAATTTTATTTCTCTGTAGTGTGCAATACTTATAAAATAAAATAAAATAAACTGTTTTAAATTGAAATATATGCATATTTAGATATATTTCTTTCAAAAAATATTATTGTAATTGCTATTAAATAGTTTAGCCTGAAGAAATAAATGTTTTCTTAAAATTAAAAATTTGTCGTTTAAGTGGGTTTTGAAATTAACGATTCAATCGCTATTGACGGCTTGACGATCGCTGACCTATCCATTAATAAAAATATTTTAAGTTCCTGTGCGAAAAACAAAAGAGACTGCCATTTAAAACAACAGTATATTGAACTAAAACGGCATACATAACATAACATAAGCAATTTCTGTAGCGAAGAAAAATCCGTAGAATCCCCGAAACTAATTTGTTCACCCTGAGCTCAAGGTACTACAAGCACACAGGAAAAGTTGAGAAAGCTAATTCGTATTTAATTTATGCTTGAAGTGGGAACTACCGCGTTGGAAACCCTGCGGGCAAACGATGCGAAAATTCAAACGTGTCGCCCTCTTGCAAGAAGGCATCTGCTGTTTGACTGAGCTCTGTGCTCGCATCATTAGAGGGTAGCGATGAAAGGCAAACATTTGCAGTTATTAATTAAGATTCGCCTTTTGCCGAGACGAAATCATTGATATGCAAATTCATCGGATCCGAGGGCGTGAAAACGGAGTTTCGGTTTCAGAAAAGAAAATTTCCGGAAATTTACTTTTCATATTACTTGGTGTGAGGATTTCCGAGGTTTTTTGGAAATTTCGAACGAAAAATGTCAGAAGAAAACGGAACTTGAGGTTTGGGCAGAATTTGCTCATTTAAATTGCTAAGTAGAGGGAGTTAATTTTGAGTTTTAATTTGTTTTGCTTTAAAGTTCTTTCAGCTTTTATGTCTGAACTTTGAGCTAACTTGAGAGTTTTTGCTTATAACTGTTTAAAGGAGAGTTATTTAAAAACAAAAATTAATAATTTTTATGTGTAGCTGCGTACTTAGAGTGGTTACTTTGATGTGGTTGCATTGAGAAATCACTTCTCAGAAATTTTAATTCCATAAATTTCGATTCAGATTTTAATAGCATGCTCTAATTAAGTAGTTCTCGAGCGCCTTTTATGAAAAAATTGTTTTGGGCTTCAACGTTTGTACAGTTTTTATATTTAACTTATCCCAAGTATTTATTGAGACAAAAATTGGTCTCGAAAATATTTTCAGAAGTAAGGTGTTGAGAATTTTCTCCTATTTGTTTTTTCAAAATTAAAAATATTTTTTAAAATTTGTTTTTGAGCGTTTGGTTAAGGTGCCTGAAAATGAATCACTAACATTTAAAATTCAGGAAAGAATCTTTTTCTTGGAAAAAATTCCCAAGCTCAAATCTTAAACAGCATTTGCTAAAAAGAAAGCAAACATTCAGAGTTTTAAAACAATTTTATAGGAATAAAAGCAATTTAAATCACAATGTGCATGAATAGTGTTCCGACAATTCGGTCTTCGTGAATTTCTTAGATGCCTCAGCAGCTCCTGGGGATTCGAACGGTATGCTTTAATCTTCTGCTTTAGTAAGATTATTTTATATACTACATTTTCATGCAAACTGTAGATACACGGCAGAGTTAATAAGATTCGGATAACGTTCCTCGTCTAAAATATTCAACAAATTTCAATTTTTAACACCAATAAAGGGTCATTCCATAGAAATGTCAACCTCAGCCGAAGAAAAAAAAATACCGAAGTGAAAAAAGTATCAAAAAATGAATAAATAAATAAATAAATAAATAAAAATCATACAACATAAGAAGTAAAAAAACTTGAAAAAGTATTGTAATTATCACTGAGATTAGCCATAACAAATAGTTTGTAGTGTATTTACTGTTGTTATTCGATGGTTACGTTAGTCACGTTACGTTAGTCACACTCCATCTTGAGTAAAAGTGACACTTAAGACTAAAAAAAAAATTAAGATTCAGTAAATGTGTTTTATGTTTTTGAAAGCCAACTTTACACATTTTTCAAATAAATCATTCAATTTTTAACACTTGCTTATTTTTTGCTTCACAACATGAGCATTAATTTTCAGGGTTGCAAACATGTTACGTTAGTCACGCTGCTATTTTGGTTGGAAAAATATCTACTGTCAGTAATTTTGTTTTAAATTCTTGGCAGAAATGATACATAGGTACAGTGTACATTGTAAATCCACCAGCATATCTAAAAAATTTTTTTTATCCTTTAAGTTACGAGTAAAAACAGTTACAAAATGAGCTCTGAATGTTACGTTAGTCACTATGGAATGACTCTATACATAAACTGTCTAAAATTCGAGTACAGAAAATGTGATAGGATGCCGGGGTAGTATGGGATAACTGGGAAGACTAGAGGACCCCCCCCCCTTTTTTTAAAGCGCATTGTCACTTGGAAAGTGGTTAAATTGTACGAAATTGAGCGTACGAAATAAAGGGTCAAAGCTGATGCTTGACCAAGAGTCAGAACGGGATAAATTACCATCCTGCAACACTTGCTTGTTGATGTATTTTAAATGATAAATACATGTTTTAAATGGTTTTGAATGGCACAAAATTATGCATGCAAGATGAATAAAGAACGTGAGACGAATTATTTGTGCAAGACATAAGTTTAACTAAAATAAAACCTGTAAAAAATATTCTAAAAGACAATTTTTATTTATTTATTTATTTACGACACATACATATTTCGAGCTCGTGTACTTGGTCACTCGACCCGTTTATGAACTCACGTCCAATATGACAGATAGTACAAGGCAGAAACATAGTACAGGACAGAGTTTACGCTCACGGAGAAGGAAGTTACGACCAGAGCGAGGGCGGAAATCGAACCCGCCGTCCTGGGCTTGGTTAAAGTAACGCACAGACATACAACGCCGCCAGGACCCCTTAAAGGACAATACAATGCGCTTACTTTAAGTGCTGTTTTGATTTTATTGCTCTCAAGCTCCTTCAACTTTATAACCAAACTATTGCAAATATTTACAACGATTCGAAACCTCAATAGATACCTATTGCCAGTTGAGTTTGTGGTTAAAAAAAAAAAATCACGTGAACAACGTAACGAATAAAAGTATAAAGCAATGAGTTTCCGCCCATATGCCAGGGCTAAGGCAGAACAGAAGCAAATGCACCCACAGCTCAGTCATAATGTCCTGAGACTGCAGTTTCGTCCTTATTCTGGGCTCCTCAGTCAGGGGTAGCCAAAAAGAGGATTTCTGCCTAAAGCTCAGTTATTGGCTATTCCTGACTGAGGAGTCCAGAACAAGGACGAAACTGCAGTCTGAGGATGTCGTGATCAAGCTGTGGGTGTATTTGCATGAGTATACAGATTTATCAGCCTTTAGATTATCACACGATTTACGGGTGACCTGTTACTTAATTTTATGTTGATTGTTACACTTTGCTCACTGAAAAGATTTTTCGAAATTAAACAAACAGGAGGGGGCCAAGTGGGTCTAGAGGTAGAGTACTCTCCTCGTAAGCAAGTGGTCGCGGGTTCGAAGACCCGACTTGCCCATGGATGTTATTTCATCCTCTATGTGCCGTAAATCTGTCCTGTGTTTGTCAGGAGACAAAGCGCATAGTACGCAGTCCTCGTGTATGTTAAAGCTGAAGGCTTCTGAAAAAAAAAAAAAAAAAAAAAACAGGTTACCAGAAGGTTTTTGTTACTCGACTTTTATAAAAAATTAACCGACAGGGTTCGCAATTGCCGTCTGATTGGCACCAATTAGTTTTTGTCTAAGCTAAACACGTGATTGACGAAGCCAAATGGCGCAGTTCTTTGTTTACGTCTTATCACAAAAGAGCTAATTTAAAACGTAGCTTAAAAAGAGGGATTTTTGCAGAAATCGAGTGTGATTTTTTTACAGGTTCTTAAAAATGTTCTTAAACGCAATAGCAGAGACTGGTGCCGCTAGTGCTTCAATGAATAATTGTTTCAGGTTCCACCGCGATTTTTACAATTAGTTTTTAGTAGCGCATCTAAAATATTGATTGGGATTGCGAGATCATATAGAGACTTCTGATGACATTTTTCAGGTAAGGTGCTTTATGAAAACATTTTATTGTGATATTTATGATAATAATTGCTCTATATGCATTAATGTTAAAGTATAAATTTTTGATGTATTGATTTACTCCAGTCTTCATCATATTTCACCTATACCAACTAAGTTTGTAGGACATTTGACTAGATTTTTACGGATTTTCTTTTCATACATTACTTTTTTTCTACAAAATACAAAATGCAAATTATTTGTTCGAAAATTGTCGCAATTTTAAAGGATGACACTGCAAATGCACTTACCGGAGGCTTTTGAGTAAGGACACATCTCTGTAAACTCGTAATTTCCTATAGAGAAGATGTCCAGGCATATTTTCATATGTTCGTATAATTATAATACTATAGCTCAGGAAACGAATCTATGACTTGGTTCAAGAGAGGGCTAATTGAAATTTGTGTTTTTCTGATAAATTATGACAGGGGACGGTCGCCGAGGGACTGTGTATGTTCACTTAGTATTATATTAATATCAATCATTTTCTTTTTACGTGACGTAGTTAATTTGTAATTTTTTCTGTATAAGTAGTTTTATGATACAATTTCAAAATTTCTATCTTTGCACACTTCGTTTTGTAATATTTGCACATAGATAAACAATTTAATTTGCATATGCATCTACACTTACGATAATGTTTTAGTTGCATTTATCTAATTAAGTAACGCAAAAAATACTGGAAGTATTCCGAATTCAATTTGATAAATTTTGTAAAAGAAATATAATGATTGGGTTACATACTAATAACTTACGTCACAGAAAACAACTCCACCAGTTAAAGTGTTAATACCATTAATAATATCATTTCTACAGATTATTTAATTCTGATAATTTTTTTGTTTGCTTCAAACATAGCTATTTCACGCACAAGAACCGAAGAAATAATGTTAGGGAATGCACAAAAACAAAAGGAAAAGTTCAATTCAACCCCAAAAAGAATTGACGAAAATAGAAACGTAAATTTCTTAAAAATGTTAGCATTTCCCATATCGATAAAGGATTACCGAACAAAACAAACCGAATGAAAATATTTGTTCCTCCCAGAAACTGATCGATCCCAGGGTTAGGAAATGACCCACTCCTAACAGTTGAATGGAAATCAATGAAACATTCCCGTAGAAAAACATTTCGAAGCCATTTTGATTTCACAGAAAACGTAGTGTATGAATATGAATGTTCGATAATTTCGATAAGAATATAAACTCTCTGGGTTAAATTTATCGCCGATTTGTTCCAGAATTCTCGAAGAATCAGTTGCTTGAGTCGTTTCTTGTGTTATCGCCGTTTGCTGATTAGTGGCAATTAATAACCTTTTCTCTCAGACAGAAAGTGACAGAAATGATGTATTAGATTGCTGCCGTTGGCGTTTTTGTGTCCCTCGGGGTGATGTAAGTTTGATGTATTCTCCGCTGTTTCTTGATTGATCTGCTCGGCGGAGTTCTTCTTTTACGATGCAAAATAATTAACAACAAATGTACTTGAGAAGTCATTGAGCCTCGGTAGAAATATGCTTGCTGAAAGATTCTAGTGGAGTAGAAGAGTTGTCGGAATTTAAATTCTATGAAAGTTACATCCAGTCAAGCTGCATTGAAAATAAAAAAAATGCTGGATATAATTAATTTGAATGAATCAAAGTGTTAAAAGTATATTATTGGATCCGTTTAATTTTAATGTATATTATGTGCAAGTGACTTCGACTGCAGGATTACTATTGCAGAAATTGCATAAACCACATTTCTATTCTTGAGTCGTTGAGTATCAAAACCAACTCAATCTAACAGACAATTTTCCGGGATAGGGTATATTTTTCAAAGAAAACAGTTTTCTAAGTCTTTGCCTAAATTAATGTACAAGAATGCCTTAAAATTTTCATTTCCAATGCCCTAAATCTGATTCTTTGTGTATCTTTATGTTTATGCATTGAAGAAGAAACCCTTTAGGGCATCGAAATATGAACGGACATTTTTCGCATTTGTAACACAGACAATAAAAACTTTTTTTTCGCAGAATTAGAGATTTTTTTATTTTGTGTTTTTCAATATGCTTCGCAACAGAATGCCCATAAGAAGCTGAAAAAGAAAATGATTGTCAAAGTACAACCCCAGTAGAAACTCCGCCCTAAAATGGGTGAAAAGTAATTACAATTTTTCTTCAATTTTCAGTGACTTTATTAATAATTCAACATGTTTTGTAAGAATCGTACTTAAAAGAAATTGAGACGACTAGATGTTTGAAATTTATTACAGGCTGTTAGCCCAAATGGCAACGATGTATCTAATAGGAAGAGATAAGGTGGTATGGGGAGGGAACTTTAACATCGTCTGCCCGAAGAGGGGTCCCGAAGGTGTGATTTTAGATGGAAGTCAACAAGAAACCGACATTATCTCTAGAAAAACCTTACTTCTCAGCAGACAGCCCCTTTATTAGGTACAACGAAAAATCAAGCCATTAGCTTCATTATGGAATGACGACATCAATCTAATGAAAGGGGTCTTTAAGAAAAGTGCTTTGTTTGCTTTTTCCGCGAAACCAATTTTAAACACGACAGTTTCTTCAGCTGAATATTTTTTCTGTTGATGCATAGAGTTGTGGTTTTAAACAAAAATTTAATTTTAAAAATGAATTTACACAAAATATGTCTTTTAAAATGCGAAATGATTGAATACGGCAAAAAGATTTGATTAATTATTACTTCTATCAAGCATTGAGGCGGGATACACGTAGCTTCTACATTATATTTCTTGTGAGCTCCACAAATTTAGCAAATTTAAGTAGGAAAATTCCCAATGAATTTGTGCCATCTGTTTGCTAAAATACAGCTGAAACAATACCGTAAATGACAAACATGTACACATCGCCGTTCTGGAAAAATAATGAAGCAACTGTACATTTTTGAGAAATTCAGTTTTTTTGTGCTAAATGGTACCGCAAAGTCTTAAAGCACACGGTGGAACAACTACGTCCTTTCTTTTCAATTTTTGGCAGCAAGAAGCGTAGCTTGAAGGAACAATGACGTAATAGGTTAAAGATTGAAAATAGGAGTTTAAAATAATGTTTAATTCCAAGTACGTTGATATAAAAGTAAAAAACATGTGCGAGAAACACACCTTTATCGGTATTTTCAGTTACTTAATTTATTTTCGTAGTTAGTATTTTAAATATATATATTTCTTTTTGGGCTTTTGTAAAATTTCAATTTTAGCAGTTTCGTTATAGTTCTTTTAGAACAGCAATATAATGTAGTATTACAAAACGTTTGAATGCAAAGGTCTAATTCTGCTGGAGCGTAAGACACTTCACCGCAGCAGAAAAGGGTTAATAAAATTATAATGCTGTGTGTAATAAAATAGCATGCAAAGTATTCCATCAGTTTGCTACACTCAGCTAAATAGCTTTATAGTACAAAACTACTGCTTCTACGAGCGGGTAATTCCAAGTTGGGGCAGTTAAAATAACTTTTCAAGCGATTTAATGTGACGCTGTTTCAAGTGTTGCCTTTTTGAACTGGTTACGCAACTCTGTTGAGTTCGTTACAAACTCTTATTTTGATAATTGTAAATTAAGCAACAAAAGATTAATTCTTTCTCCTCAAACTACGAAATTGGTTCTTATATTGATTAACATTTAACAAGATAAAATCTCCTTAAATGTTAACCTGAAGACATTTCAAATGAACTTTGTACATTAAAAACAACGAAGATGGTAATACACCTAATGTATTCAGTGTTTATTTGCAAATTATAGATGGAAGTGTCCGACGGCGATAAATTAAGTAAAACCTGTGTGACTTAATCACTAAAAATAAACTAAATTTGCATATGGGTCATTTTCACCATATGCTTACATTTCAAAACTTGCTATTTTCTTTTAGAAATACTAACAGATGTTTAGTCACACATTGTAGGTGTGTAAAAAAGTAACTATTTGTACACTTTGATGAATAATTAAGTATTCAAATGCTATTGTAAAACTGTAAGTTGCAAGGAAAATTGTCGTCCATTACCATACAAAAACAATATGAAATCTCACTTTTAAACTATATCATAGAGCCTAGAACCAACTTCATTTGAAATTATTTGCGCCCTGAAGCTTAAAACGATGTTTGCGATGATTGAAATATTGATCAAAAACTCTATGGTAACGAATTTGACATTTGGTAACGGATTTGACCAGTAACGGAATTGACATTTCAACCAAAATGTCAAATTATGGCTAGGTTGTCGAATTTAAAAATTGAACTACAATATGCATTTTCTTAGAGTTGTATAATGAACAATATTTAGGGGTAAAAGTTTAGAAAAAGTAAAAATTAATACTAGAATCTTTGGTAACGGACTTGACAAAGAATAAAAATACGCACCCGGAAAAAATTTTGTACGAAACGCCACAGCAATACTTCTCGACTCAGGGAAACAAAATGGTACAAAATAGTAACGTCACTAATTTGTTAAGTTAACTGAATACTTGTTACCATCTTTTGACTTCAATAAATACCTTTTTTAGCTAAAATAATCCTAGGGTAACGGACTTGACAAGAACTTCCGGACAAAATATATTTATACATTTCTTATTGAAATAAAATTACTATTGTCAATATTTATCATGAATACCATATACTAATAGTCAATATACAGGGTGTCCACTCCTATCGTGGACCAATAGCTAATTTCTAAACGGTTAGAGATAAGCATATAGTTCATTTAGGAAAAAATCTCCAAATTACGAAAGGAATTTTGGGTCTATTCAATGTTTTTCAAAAAATCAAATTTTGAAAGAGTTACGAAATTTAAATTTTTATACAGCCCCCCAGTCCTATCAATCATATTTAGTAAAACATTCTTGACACTGTAACGTTTAAAACTAAAAAAAAAATCACTGTTCTACCACAAAAATTGACCGAGTTATGACGTTTTGAAAAATCAAGATTTTGCATTATTTCATGACGTCATCGAGAGATCACTTAAGGGATGGTACGCGAAATCTTTCAAAATCTTGATTTTTCAAAACGTCATAACTCGGTCAATTTTTGTCGTAGAAGAGTGATTTTTTTTTAGTTTTAAACGTTACAGTGTCAAGAATGTTTTACTAAATATGATTGATAGGACTGGGGGGCTATATAAAAATTTAAATTTCGTAACTCTTTCAAAATTTGATTTTTTGAAAAACATAGAATAGACCCAAAATTGCTTTCGTAATTTGGAGATTTTTTCCTAAATGAACTATATGCTTATCTCTAACGGTTTAGAAATTAGCTATTGGTCCACGATAGGAGTGGACACCCTGTATAAAAATAATATTTCGCATTTACTTTTTTTGACCATTAAGTATAGGAAAAAAATAGTTGAACTTGCGAAAATTGGAAATGGACAAGCGTTTTTGCCTTGATTCTCATTTTTAAAGACTTATATAAAAATAAATAAATAAATGTCAATAATTTGTTGAGTGATAGAATTTTTTTTGGGGGTATTTCTTGCAGAAAATAATTATTCGCATTGAATTTAAGATATACGTTATGCTTCAAAATCGTCTTTTTAACCTCCGGACAGCAAACGTAAGCAAATTTTGAAAATAAAACATATACATGATAAAATTGCACTTTTTAATGTAAAGATGGTTGCGAGGAAAAAAACTATGTAATTACGTATTTTCGTAGTAAAAAAGCTTAACAAATGAGTGTTTATATTTATATTTAAGAAAACATTTGAATGAGGGATTTGTAAAGGGGTTTAAATATCGACGCATTTTCGTCTCAACCAGCCAAGACTGATCAATAGAAATAAACTTAGTTTCAATCCCACAAGCTGCATATTATAGGAAAACATGGATGAATGGGTGATTCTCATTTTTCAAAAATATTTCTTTTTAAATAGATCGCGATCGAAAACATGGGGTGAATTACTTTTCTTCTTAATTTTTGATTCATTTTTTTCTTAAAAAATAATCTTTAGTCGCTCAGTCGCTGTTTCATTTTCACAAGTATTCAAAAGGCGTCACAAGTATTCAAAACGCTCCAGACAAGGCCCTTTTATAGACTAGCGGTCATTTTTAAGGTCGAATCTTTTATTGATGTTGATCTGTGGTTGCCAGCCATCCAACATGGCTGATGCATCAGGCTGACTTTACACCAAAATTTCTCCACTTGTGAGGTCATACGAAATTTCGCCTCTTTTTTTTAGAAAATCTGACAAAAAAAAAAAAAAAAAAAAAGAAAAACACTTTGTTGGGCACATGATAAATATTTTCTGGCTTTGTTTTATTTTCTTCTTCTTCTTCTTTTTTTTTTTTTTGCGTCTTCTATCAATATCAGCGACTAAAAGCTGTGCTTTTAACTAAACGAAACATCCCCATTAAGACACGAAATTTTCTGCATTGTGTCCAATACTACACTATTTGAGACCAACTGGTATGGAAAACTCAACTTTATGACTGTTCATTAGCAAATGGAATCACGTTTTCTTTTACCCCAGAGGGTGGGCAGTAAATCGAAACACCCCATTGATTCTCTCACGAGGCTGATGTTGGTACAGATAATCGCACTATAAATAATCAGTCCGGAAGCTTAAGAAGTAATACACCAACGGTACTTAATGTGTAGGTCATACTGAACCCGCCGAATCTCCAGAATGTAATCTAAAAAAAATTAAATGGAAAAATCACAAATATAAAAATTTGTGTTGATTTTTCTATAAAATGCACACGAAAGTGCAATTTACGCATAGCTAGCAACGTTACAGTTAATGAAATACCAATTAGAAATACAGATACGTGTTTAGAGCTGCAAGGAAATCCTATGAAAAATGAGTTTCTGAACAAAAAAACAAGCAATTAAAATTTTTGATGACCACCGACACACCTGTCTGCTGTTCTAATTGCTATTGCTTCAATCTTAACAATGTTATTTGCTTACAGTTTAATTACTTTGAATTACTTGCAATTTACTGAAAGTCAAAAGATTATTTACAAAAGTTATTAAAACAAATGCATTGCTCTCTTTTTTTACATTAAAACTGTTAAAATAAGCCACTCCTTTCAATATTTAAAGTGAATGTAAGCGCAAAGAATCTTCGGAAAACTCTCTGAACTGCAGATTTTTAACGTTTGAAATGCTGGCAGAATGACTGTTTAGCTTGGTGTGCTCTATTGTTTGCGAACAAACATCTTTGTTTCGAAGAAAGCAATTGACTTGACTTCCATTGTTGACTGCATAGAATGTTACAAAGGTGCATCTAAGACAAGTAAGTCATTTTATAAAACATTAAAATGCTTTAGTTTCTTTATTTTAGGAAATGTTTTGGAAGAAAATTGTTATTTTCGCTGAAAAATTTCATTGCACATACGACGATAAATTTTTATTTACTAATTCATTTGTTTTCAAAACAAATGCTTTCTAATGTTTTCTGATAGATTTACTTAAACGTTATTTATATTTGTTCTTTGTTTCTAATAAGGGTAATTATTGCCACGATCTTTTACTTCAGTTGTGCTTTTCAGATAACTTGATTTTACGGCTTTTAGTAAGACGATTTGCAAAGCAGGGATATGAGTATTTTTTTTTTTTTTTTGTTGCATTCAATAAAAAAGCATCAAACTCAATTTTTTATTAATAAATGTAAATCATATTGTAAAACATTAAAATACTTCAGTTTTAAATGCTTTATAATGAAAATGTTTTACTTTTAGAAATTCTTTATAAGATTTTTTTTTCATAAATAGTGTCACAGCACACACGGCGATAAACTATTTACATATTCCTTTGTTTAACAGGAAATTATTTTTTAATATATTCTGATAAGCAACTTTAAAAGTTTTTTTTTTATACTTGTTCATTTTTTCTATATAGGGCACTTAATGTCACGAATGCTTGCTTCAGTTTTGCTTTTCAGTTACTTAACAGTCAACTGGTGATGTGATTTCTTTTTTGTACCGTAAGTAATGAGGTGAAGTATAAATAACTCCAGCATTATGTTTCTTGTGCACTTCATAAAATTTCAACGTACGAAATAAAGCCCTATATGTAACCATTGCAAAACGTTTGAATGTAGCAATCTTATTTTTCCAGCCTGTAACCAGTTAAGGTTTCAGATGATTTTGATTATAAAAAATGTAAATTTTGGTAGATAAGCTGTATTATCTTGTGTTACGATACTACTAAATGAATATCTGAAAGAAGTTGAAATTCTTTCAAATAAAGGCTCAAGCATTTATTAACTTGATATCTTTATAAATGAACAATTCGCAAAAATCTTACATACTTTAAGAACATTTTTTCAAACATTGTGCTTAAAACTTTCTATAGTTTCCCCTATCTAATCGAGTTTTGGTAGCAAATTGTTCAAACTTTCTATGTTGAAATTGTGTATGATGCTCTAATTTTCCCTAAATATAAGAAGACATAGACTCCGTATAAAAAGTTAGATTTCGTAATTTTTCACTCATTTTCAAACTTTTATTATTTTAATTCTGTACCTTATTAAGAGCATCTTTTTTGCATTTTGGAAGTATGTATCTAAGACGAATAGTTGCGGAAAAAGGGTTTTGCAGGTTAAACGAGAACAAGATGTATTGCCCTATGTTTTGTAGCTGAGCACTTGTATTTGTTTTCCTATTTGTGAGTAGATAATTATCTTTGGAAACGTCATTTGCGTTGCCTTCATTACCCCAAAAGGTACATATTTTTCAAAAAAAAATGTGCATTTTAAAATATGAAGATACACTACTTTTACAATGCACAACACGAATTTAATTCAACTTCTATTGAATATATATTTTTTTAATGATTGACTTTTATTTTAACAATCACTATTTATTTTTTGTGTATAAATAAAAACACAAATGGCAGGAGTTAGATAATTCCTTTCTTTGGGGGCTTTTAAGCAACATCATTGCTTTAAACAGCTTGAGACGCACAAATAAGATGTGCTTTTCTACAGAAACGTTTTGGGGGAATGGAAATTGAAGACGTTAGTATTCCTAATAACATCCCAAGGGTGAAATAGAATAACGCTTAAGCTTCGATTACATTTCCCTTCTTCTGTCTTTGTGCCTTTTTTCCTCTTTTGTGTCAGTTGAAATGAATAAATGAAAGAGACGATTGAAACGAAATTACAGTTACCATGGGGTGCGTTTAGTATGAAATACAATTTCTGTTTAAAACTAAATCTGATTTAATGTCTGAATAGGAATAAGAAATATTTCACGAGCTGACGTTACTTGTAGTGAAATCATCTTTAAAAGCAAACGGTGTCGTTAGCTTGAACCATTACTGCAAAGATGTGTAAGATATTTAACTAATGTAATTTAAGAAAGAAAAACTTGCTGAATTATGCATTTATTAATGAGCTTAAAAAATCCTTTTGAATTAAAATATTACAACTGTTAAAATTATATAAATAACTGACAGAATATTTTAAAATGTAATTAAAAAAAAGTAAATTTGCTTTAGAAAGTGTGTTTGTGTTTTTAGTTCGATTTGTAAAATTCATGCTTATAGTAATGTAATTTTTCTTCGCTAATATGAATAAGAGTTGATAATTGGAGTGGAATATCTTCTTTCATTTTACTTTTTTTTGCGATCCAGTTTTATTTGAGATTTCATAATTGCTGGAAATGAAAGTATTATTTCCGCATATTCCACATTTGTTGTTGTTGCATCTACTCGGTTTAACCCTGCATGTTCCAAATTTATTTAACAATGATTTTAAATATATATATTATATATTTTTTTTGGTTTTTTGAGTTGAAAATGCATCAAAAAACATTTTTACCGAGTCAAATTTTTTTTTGAAAATGTTGGGGGTCTAAGGACCCCTACACCTTAGGGCCCCCAAAAAACTGTTTCCGATGCAGGTACCATCTGTCGGCCCCTCAGCGAAGTACAATGAGTGGTACTCAAAAGCTTCAGCATGATTCCAGCCGTTTAGGATTCATAATACTAAATTAATATATGCGGGACTTCTGAGTCCCGTCGGGCATAAAGGGTTAAGGCGGAATTGGTATGTCTTCCATTTTGGCAAGCACCATTAAGGTGGAAGTCCGATTTACACACCACACAATGCCATAAGACCCGTTTATAGGGCAGGCAGTCATTAACAACACATACATTCGCTCAGAAAAAGTACAAGGACAGAAGAGAGAGAGAGAGGGGGGGGGGAGAAACTACATCAATGCCCAAGCCTGGGTTCGAATCCAAGACCTCTTCATCCCAGCCAGACTTCTCTGATTCCTAGGTAAAGTGCAGTATTCGCCACATTCACTTTGAATTGTATATTTTCTAAATTAATCAACAGATAACTTTGGTTAAAGTATACGTGAATCACTTTTTTTTAGTGAAATTAGATCTTTAAAAAAACCTTTTTGTAAGAATTCAAACTGTATGGTAAATGAGAAATAAATCAATAACTTCGGCCGTAAAAATAAAATAAAATAAAATAACGTTAAAAAAGCACAAATGCGCGAGAATAAGCAAACAGGTGTTTCGTCGTTACAAGGAACGTCTTGATAAAGGCGTATAAAATGACAAAAAAATGAGTTAATGGATGGAAAAAACAACTCCTATTTTTGTTGGCGGTCATTACATCCATAAACTCACATTTTGTGCATTGAAAAAAATTTCCCATTGCATTTTTGGTATGAAAACAATTGTCTTATGCTTCCTTTTGTCCCATTCCTTCCAACTCTCAACTTCCATTTTTAAAAAAAATGAAAACATATAGTCAAAAACAAACTGCTTTCGAAATAAAAATGAATGCATGTTTTTTTTCATTAGGTTTGCATGATGTGTTTTTCCATCGAACAATCTTCCATAAACTTTTAACAACATCAAGCATCTACATTTCAGGATTAAAAGTAAATAATAGAAAATGTTTCCGATGACACGGTACAAATTAGAACATTTGAAATCAATCAATATTACTTTTATTTCAAAACGGAAAACGAGTTCATTTTTAATCTTTCATATCGCACGTACAGGCAACAACCCACTAAAAATTTCGTACAATTAATTTGTTTTATTTACTCTACGGACTAATGGAAATGTGTTAAGCGATGCGAAAGTTTGAACTTAAGCTTATTTAATTTAGGTTTTTCTCATCATTAGCGGCATAGGAAGAAAGTCAAATATTTGCAATTATCAGGGAAGGTTTAACTTAATTGAAACTTTGCAAACGAGGGAAAGAAGTACCTGGAATGCTTTCAAATGCATTTTTTTCCTAAATCATACTTCTGAAATTTTATGAAAAAGAAAAAATGGAACGAATCTTAAATTTAATGATATAGATACGTAAATATATTTAGACATGTATTCGGAGTTGAAAATTGGAGCAGTATTTCTTTTTAAACTTAAAAGTTGCTTCTTTTTATCCCTTCCAAAACAGTTTCTTTAAATGTTTAAGATTGTTGGAAATTAAATACGAGTGCTCATTTTGCATGTATATTTACTTTGAATGGAATATTTCCAAAAAGAAAACAAGATTTTAACTGTAGTTGCTATACGTAACTAAAGTTTTTTTTTCATGAAATTAACTTCCTAAAAGAGTTTCTTTTCCTGTAGAAACAGGCAATATTTGGTAAAACTAGGCAGATTTTATATATACTTCATTTGTAGTAAATTTGAAACTTTTAAAGTGCACTGTTGTGGAGAAATGATTGCACTTCTCTGCACAGTAGTACTTTCTTAAAAGAACCGAACTATCACACTGCTAATTTCACTATTTGGACTCTTTATTACTTAGTATATGTTTTATTGTGAAACATCATTCTGAAAGCAAACGTTTTTGTACTCATGTTTTAAAGTTTTTTCAAAGAATTAACTAAGTGCTTTGAATTATTTACTCTTTTATGACTATTTTTCACAGAGGTTTATTTGTAATGTTAAGATTATTTTTAGTTCTTTATCTCCTCCCTCATCTTTTACTACTACATTACAATTTTTGGTGGCGGCGATTGCCTTAATCGTTCCTTCCGTAGATCGATACCTGCATGAAGTTTTTGAATCTGATCATTATTCTCAGGGTCTTCTAAGATAACCATGTCTACTTTGTAGAAGCGGCCATTGAAATATGAACATATTTAATCAAAAATGTAATCCATGGCTTTAATATGTCAAAATAATAAGCATATAAAATTATCCAATTGCAGCTAATAAAATTATTTACAAAGTTACGACGCCTTCACAGTAAACACTTGCAGTTGATAAAAAGTGTGTTTGGTCAAAAAAGAGACTAAAGTAAATAACACAGGTCTGCAAGAAATTTTTTTCGAACAGATGCATGGGATGTTTTGACTGATTTTAGTGCTTTTTGGTGTGCTGAATCCGAATATGAGCTTCATTTTTTTCCATCACGTACAGATTTTTTGCAATACGTGAGGACTTGATTGTCAAAGTCGAAAAAAAAAGTTACAAAGAAAATCATGTATTTATTTTTAAAAAAAGCTTTACAATTTTTTTTCTCATTACAGCACATTTTAAAAAGTGGATCACATTGAGTGTTTACTCCTTTTTATGGTAAAACCATTTGTTTCTTTTTATTGATACTCCTATGGGTACGCTTTCGCTGGTTGGATCTCGATGTTTCCCGCTTGAGCATCCAAAAGTAGTATGACATTACATTTAAGTCCAACTTTCCTTGGTAACGTCCTTCTGTCTTTCACATTTCGATGAAACCTCTCATCCTGTTCCTCACTAAAGCCACCAAGGTTTTTGGGAAAATAGTCTACATGTGAATGTAGAAAATGGATTTTTAAACTCATGTTGCAGTGCTGAACTTTGAAGGCTGCCAACATCCTCTTAACGATTTTTTCAGAGCCATAGTCTTAGCTACTTCCCAAAAACTTTTGTACCACATCCTTGAATGAGTTCTAGGCTTCTTTTTCAGTGTCATTCATTAATTGATTCAAAAAACAGTGGGTAAGGTAAAAGTTTGCTTATTTCAGGTCCTGTGAATATTCCCTCTTTCAATTTAACTTCAGAAAACTTCGGAAACTTCGAACAAACATATTGGAAAGTCTCCATCTTTTAACAAACCCTCGATAAATTGCTTCATCAGTCCTAATTTAATGTGAAGATTTGGAAACAACACTTTTTCACTATCAACCACTATACTGCCCAACGTGGAATACCACGACTAGCCCCAGCACCTTTGACGATTTCTATTTTAAAAAGGGGTGTCCACTTGATTAAAAAATGAACCATGACAGCATTTTTGCTTATGCTAAAAAAAAATCCCTTCATCTGATAAGGAAGTAGAATAAATTAAAAAAGAAAAAAAAACTTCAATACAAACCAATACTTTTAATAAACGAATTTAACGGAATATAAATAAATAAAATCCCCCCACATTCTTTACTTCTCTTATCACTATCGCCCTTATTTTAATAAAATCCTTAATAGTCCAGGATCCCACTTTAACATATTTGAACCTGATCAATGTGGGGGAGTGTAGCAGGCCAGTTTTCACGTTTCCCCATCTAACGCCCAATCTCGCTCTCTTCCCTTTTTTGTCAGTTTTTATAACTATAGGTACTCTTTGAACATCAAAGAAGCAAATAAGAAAAACTATTTGAAATAAACATTTTTCTAAATCATAAATTAGTAGAGAATTTTTTTCAGTTAAATAGCGGTAAAATGGTACATTAACACACTCAGTACACACGTTTTGCGGAAAACTGTACGCGATGGACAAAAACGGAGGTCATTTTCGAATTCAGAACACCAAAAAACATAAAGATCACTCAAAATATCCCATGCAGTTTTTGGTTGCAGACCTGTGTAATCTAATTTCGTTTGTGAAACATTAAAGCTTTTGCAATTAACAATTAAACCCAGGTTGGGAAAAGTGTATGTTTGTAAGTATGTATGTATGAGAGAAAGAGAGAGACGGACAGAGAGAGAGAGAGAGACGGAGAGAGAGACGGGAGAGAAGAGAGAGAGACAGAGAAGAGAGAGACAGACAGAGAGAGAGAGAGAGAGACAAACACAGAGAAATAAAGACAGAGAGACAAAGACAAAGAAATAAGAAGTTTGGTATTCATAACTGAAACTTCAAATTTCATTCGGTATTTAATTTTTGTAAAGATTTCATCATTCAGCTTTCCGTCTGATGGTTGCAAAAATTTGAAACTCTTCCAGAATTCGTTTTCACGTTACTGTCTGACAATTCCATTTCTATGCTATCAAAACAAGGACATGACTTTTCTAAAATATATTTATTAAATTATTAGGAACTTCTTTAATGTCGTTAAAAGCTTAAAATATTTGTTCTACCACAAAAAGCCAGTCAACCAAAAAATTGAGATTTCACGCATGAAAGTTTAAATATGAATAAGTAATGTTGATACACTTTTTCTTACATTTTAAGCAGTGTCACGTATCCGATTTTTATCTTAAACTTTCAGAAATTTTAACGAAAATCGCCAAACAAAATGAGAATATTCTTTTAATGCACTCGCATCACCTTCTCTAGAATTAACGAAATTAGAAAATTAAATTTTTATCAATTTTTCTTGAGAGATCCTCGGATGAGATAAAACTATGTCGGTTCAGTGGAAATCGATATTATTTTTCTGCGCCGATGTTTCGCCTTCGGTGGTGGGGATTTCGGCTTTTCGATAATTGCGATAACAAAAGAAATGCGATTTTGGTGAGTAGCTCGGCTTTTCTGCCTGGCTTGATGAATCAATAGTTTGGGACAATTGTTTCTTCCGGTTGAGATATTTGCTTGTTCTCTTCAGAAGTATTTAAATTGCAGTTATTCAACTTAACTTTTAGCCACAATGTTTTACTTTAAACTGCTGCAATTATATTTTAATATTTTTGCTATATTTAGTCGTGTAAAAAGGCTGCCGAAATCCTAAATTATTGTACATATATCCAATATTAAGAAATAATTATTAAAACTATTTAAAATGAATTATCAATTTGGCTAAAATTTAATCGACTTCTAGAGTAAATTTGAGTCATATTAGAAATGTGGTGTAAAATAAATTAGTAATTACAAGTGATGCAACTTCAAAACACATTTCCAAAATGTTTAAAAACTCTGTTTCTTTTTCCAATCTTTATCATGGGGCTTAGCGTCCGAATGAAAAGTTAGATTTTGTATTATTTCACTTATTTTTTAAAATTTAAACTTTTATTATCTTAATTTTGAGCATTTTTGCCATTGGAAGTATGCATCTAGGATTCAGAAAATAGAGGCCTTGCAAGTTAAAACGGAACACCCTGTTTTTATAAAAAAAATGACTAAAAAAGCAAAAACAAATATATGTGTGTGAGTGTTTCGCAATACTCGGATTGGTGATCGGAAATATTCTGTTAATTTATACCTAATTAATTCTTTATATCTTTTACAGAAAAAGACTGGTTAATAAATTCCCAATAAACTCTTCCTAATAAATAAATGGCAATAGATAACACTCGTCAAAAAAAAAAAAAAAAAAAAAAAAAAAATCGCTGTCGTAATCGCTGATGCATATTATAAACCTAGTCATTTACGGAAAGCATCGACATTAAGACAGACGTTGACCTTAATACGTCGTCGCTGTTACATTCATGCTTCGACTTTGATGTCGCTTTACTTCCCTGCGTATAGCGAACGTCTGCTAGAAAGAGTGTTTTACAGAGAGTCGATCATAGGGATGTGAAAAAAATTCTAGTTTATCAAAAAAGAAAATGAATAAATAAATAAATACATAAAATAAAAAAAATCTGGTGCTGACCAATGGAGGTAAAAATCACTTTCTTGTAGCTCATTGGATCTCAAACGCTCATTAAATGTTCACATACAATTCGAAAATATATTGAAGTATGGAATTCGCAATAACGCCTCCAAGACTAATTTGAAGAAAATGCGTTATTCGTTAGACGCGAAAACGTCATTTAAATGTTTAAGGTTTATCTAAAAAAATTTATAGAATTGTCATAAGCGTTGAATTTGTTTTCCACTTTCTTCATGGCAAAAGTTTCCCAATTTAGAAAACAGTATGTATCAAGCCGGACATGTGTTACGTAACAAATACATTTATTCATTTAAAGTTGTATTCATGACAGAAAGCTGACACTCGAAAGCAAAATTATTAAGTTAGAGCATTTTTAACAAAGCTAATTTTAATCATTAGGGAATTAAAAGAAATCCTTAATTGTTAAAGATCCGAATAAGTTTTTAGAATTATTGCGTCAGACAGGAGAGTTATATAAGTGAAGCTGGAGACATATTTTTGCAGGGATTTTTTTAACTTCCTTATATTGCGTAAAACATTCTTATTTCCCCTTTATTGATCACATGACAACTATATTAGCTCTAGTACTTGCAGAAAATGTGCTAATATTCATTTTCCGAAATAAATTTTAACTGAGAAATTCCAGCAAAACGAGAATAATACATAAAAATAAAATTTTATAAAAAAAAGTAAAACCGACTTCAAAAACGCAGCGGAAAATTGCACTAAAAAGTAAAAAATAAATTTATTCTTTGAACATCATAAAACCGACTTCAAAAACGCAGCTGAAAATTGCTCTTAAAAGTAAAAAATAAATTTATTCTTTGAACACCATCGATACTACTTTTGAACATAAGTTTTGAAGTCGGTGTCGAAACAGTTAATAAAATCATTCTTACCCATTGATTGTACCATTTGATTGATTTTTCCCTTCAAAAAACACTTGAAATTGAGAATGAAACATTTTTTTGTTTTTATTATGAAATACGTAACCGAAGAATGGGTACGAATGATTTTATTAACTGTTTCGACACCGACTTCAAAACTCATGTTTAAAAGTAGTATCGATAGTGTTCAAAGAATAAATTTATTTTTTACTTTTTAGAGCAATTTTCAGCTGCGTTTTTGAAGTCGGTTTTACTTTTTTTTATAAAATTTTATTTTTATTTCATTCTTTTCAGTGTAAATGTATAACTGTAATACTGAGTGCTCTCTTTCCTTCTTTCTTTTGACAGAGAATTCTGGTGTAAACTTCTATACAAGTGGCGTGCTACTTTACACCAGATATATCGATCAAGTTACTCCATAACAGTGGAGGCGGCACTGCTGCCTCGTATTTAGGGAGTAAGGATATACATTTTTTTGACCTGTGAGTGACGGTCGATAAATGCGATCTACTCAACTAGGCTACCGACATGTTGTTAAGACACGTGGACTACCTTTACAATCCTTCCCACCTCGGGCGCATCTGTCTCGATGATCTAAAAAAGTTAATTGTTGTACAAATTATTTTAAATGGATGATTAGCTTGGTTTAAAGTTTTCCTACTATTGTAGGTAGAAAACTTCGAACCATGGGAGAGAACTGATAAAAAACATTATTTTAATAAACGTATTGCAACTTTGAGCCACTGAAAAAAAAAAAACATTTCTAAACAATTGAAGGGGCAAGTAGATAAAAGTGATATGTGGCACTTTTCTAATTTCTTGAAAAGGTTTTGAAAAAAAAAATGTTATTTTTTTAATGGATTTTTCTCACTGGATAAAACGGGATCATATTCTTAGTTACCAATCATTTCTGTGACTAAGGGACATGATACTGAAGCACTTATCACCTTTATCCATTGTAAAAAGTAATTCAAAAATTGTCACATATCACCTTTATCCACTTCCCCCTTCAATCAAAATATCCCCAGTTTTATTTTATTACGTCAGAAGATTTCTATAATTCATTATGATGTAGCGTTCAAACATAAAATTTCGCTTTATTTCCTTTATTCATACCGAAGTTGACGTGTTTTTAACTTGTAAATAACAGTTTAAAGATTTCTTATCAGAAAGGTATGCTTCGTTGGATAGACGATGTGGTTGTAGGAAAGTTTAATGTTAAAAATAAAGTGACTTTTGATTAGTGAAAAATGTTGTGCTCTAAAAATGACAGCACATTAACATTAGTAAATTTGCACTTTTCTTTACGTTAATTTAGTTTACAAATCTTAAATGTAAAATTAAATTTTATCTCTAACAAAACATATTATACTGAAAAAGGCACTATTTATCTTGCTGGAAGCAAAAATGGTAATTGTATTGCCAGTGTTTCTTCTTCCAAATGCAAGGTGAATAATTCTAATTTATATGTAAATAAGAAAGTCAAGAAAAGATACTTCTTGCACTTTAAAAAGCACAAAGGATGACGTAGTGTGTAAGGCAAGAAAGAATTAAATGCATAAAAGGTTGTGTAATTAAAAGTTTCTTTTTTGCTTCACGCTGAAACAGTCGGTGAGTTATGTTTTGGGGTAAATTAGGTGAATATCTTGTGTTTTTATACAGAAAATGGATATGATTTCTAATATATTCTGAAGTAGGATGTAAAAAATTCCATTAAAGTAGTCTATGTATAGACTTACAATATTTCAAACGCTAGGGAGGACATGAATTTTGAACTGGAAATAAAAATTCATGATTATGTCTATGAACTTGTTTAAGTATACAAAATTATCATGCATATGAGTTTTTAGGGAATTTTGGAAATGTTATACAAATAAAACAAAATATAGTGAAAGTTTCATTAATTTTAATGTGTACTTTTACATTACATTTAATAAAAAAGGTTTTTCTTTCCCGTTTTTCTAAGACTAAGGTTTGTAAATTTGTTTTTAAAGTTCGAAATATAAAAACAGCTTCAAGTGAGAACTTAACTCTTTTTCAAAACTAGCATTGAAGGTTGTTGGTGATGACATATTATTGCTAAATATTCCCTATCCAAAAAATAAAAGTTTTTGTATTTGAATTATAAAAAGAAAAACATAATTGCTGAGAATAGCATCGCGTGTTTACTTAACGTTTACAAAAGAAATGATTGTCTAGCAAGAGAGAGAGAGATAGAGAGAGAGAGAGATAGAGAGAGAGAGAGAGAGCGAGAGGGAGAGGGAGAGGGAGAGGGAGAGAGATAGAGAGAGGAGGCGGAGGAGGAGACAGGGAGGAGGGGAGAGGAGAGAGAGAGGACGAGAGAGAGAGGAGGCGGAGGAGGAGACAGGGAGGAGGGTAGAGGAGAGAGAGAGGACGAGAGAGAGAGAGACAAAGAGATAAGAAGTTTGGTATTCATAACTGAAACTTAAAATTTCATTCGGTATTTAATTTTTGTAAAGATTTCATCATTCAGCTTTCCGACTGATGGTTGCAAATTGAGAGGAGAGAGAGAGGACGAGAGAGAGAAAGGTTAGAAAGAGAAGAGAAAGAAAGGAAAGAGAGAATGAGAGAGCGAGAGAGGATGAGAGAGAAGGTTAGAAAGAGGGAGGAGAGAGAGAGAGATAAGGGGGTAATTATAAATTTAATTTTTTGACGAATTTCTTCTTTATTTAGAAATCTTTACTAAGTACTACTATTTTTTAATAAAACTGATATGTCTTGAATTTATAATTAAATTGATTTGCATAGAAGTTACAAATCGTATTACTTCGTAAATAAATATCACAGCTTAACTTTCAGGAAGACCATACTTGAGAGAAATCAATACGTTCTATGTATTAAAAAAAAGAAAGAAAGAAAACTAGAACGAAAAATATGTCTGCGACATAAATCGATGAAAGGTAAGAAAGTGGTTCTAAAGTTTCAATAACAATTGGAAATCGATTGCAATTTTGCATTTAGCAACTTTCTTTTCACAGGAAGAAAGCGGTTGCAAAGCTGTGTTTTCAATAATTGCATGCAATTTCAGTAATGTTGTATATTTTTCTTTCATGAAAAGTCATTTATTTTTGGTTCTAATAACGTTATTCATTTCAGGGCTGTGCATACTATGGATGCTTATCATAGCACTAAAATAGTCGTTTAAATGCAATTTTCGAAAGAAATATCTGTAAAATGCTATTAAATACTTGCAAATTTCAAGAAAATTTGTAAACACTCATTTTGTAAAACAGAACGGAATAAATTAGTGATTAAAAAATCGTTCATCATTTACTGACAACATGATTTTGTTCACCATGATCAATTGGTGTCTCATTAAACCATAAATTAATAGCTATTTTTCACTCATTTTTACATTTTCTTCAATTTTCTTTCTGTTGTATAATAATCTTGCAAAAAGCAAATCTATAAAAAAGAGACAAGAAGCATTCAAATTATGCAGAAATGGTTTTCCTTGTTTGTTTAAATTATTTTCATTAATAACACATTTAAAATTACAGATTATAAATACCTTTTTTTTCGCAGTATAAGTTTTGAGTTAAAAACAAATCATTGAAAGTTATGCCAAAATTTATCAAAAACATCAAGCGCTGTAAATTTAGAGTGATTAATAATTAATGTCAACTCATTGGCGTGGTGAAATATATCAAAACCTTTGATACCTATCATTTAAGAAAACACAACTCCCATTTTAATTCCTACCTTTGTGCTACGCGAGTACTTTTTTCAAAGGAAAAAAGAAGAAATTGTGATAAAACAGAAAAATAAATAGATCTCCCAGATAAAAAGAAGCTCCCAACTTTAAGCGAGCGATTAATGCCAAGGAGCTTTGCTAGCTTGTTTCACCACCAACCCATCTCTTTTTGGATATAACGGTAATTGCTATTCATTTGTATGTAAATAAACTAGAGCTTAAGATGAATAGATTGATCTGTCTCGTAGCTGAAGATTACGAAATAATAAAACTGTTGAGAAAAAAACCCAACTGATCATGGGAGTATAGACAGCGAGAGGGGATTGAAATTTGCAAGTTAATTATCTCTGGAAGGATTGTTTCCAAGTTTAATGGTAAGTTCTCGAGGCCTGTCAGTGTATTATACGCTTACTGTTAAACGAAGGATCACTGGTGCTGTCCTGTTTCAAAAGAGTCGTTTCGGAACAAGTAATTTTTAGATTCCGGGGAAAGTTTGGGAAAAGTTAATTAATCGAAACTGGTAAAAATAATTCTTTCGCACTACCGTGGAATTTTCGGAAAGAAAAGTTCCATAAAAATGGGTGTGTTTAAATTTTGAGTTGAGTATTTTTAATTATGTTGTGAAGTAAGATATAATGAAGGAGTTAGATTAACTGTTTTCAGATAGAATGTTTCACTTTTTGTATACCAACGACAAATATTTGGAAGTAGTTATTTTGTCGCATAGCGATTTGCTTAGAGCTTTAGTATTTTAAACTGCTTTTTTGCCTTTCTTTTCTGCCGGTTTTCTGCCGATTTTGAGCTCTGTTATAAAATGGAACAACATTGAGTAACATATTTCTTTAAATTCACACTTTATTTTCAAAGTTCCTTTGCACAAAACTATGGACTAAGATTTATAAAAAGCTCCAATGAGAAAACATTTTAAAACGTTTAAGATTCGCTATGGGATTATTTTTATTGCGATTCATTTTATTAAATTAATTAATCATTTGGGGCCTCGTTGGCCCAGAGGAAGAAGTTTCGCCTCGAAAGCAAGAGGTCACGGGTTCGATTCCTGCCGGTGCCCTGGGTGTAAGTTCTCTCTTTATGTTGTAAATATTTCTTGTGTTGCCTTAGATGTTAATAAAAAAGTCTGACTGCTCGAGGCAATGGCACTCCAAACTTCATAGTCATTTACTAGGACACGTCAACAACCAACAATTAACCATTTTATAGCAAAATTTGAATTAGATAACCTTTTCAATAAAGCATTAAAACATTAAAACTTGGCCATGCATTAGGAAAGCACGAAGGAAGTTTGTAAATGTAGGTGTAGTTTGCGGATTTTTTTTTTTTTTTTTTGACGCAATGTAATTGCCGTTTTTCTTTTTTTTTACTTTGCAATTTTCGTAAGCAGTATGCACACTTAGTATTTAAAGAGAAAAATTGCCACTGAAATAGTTTTATTAGTTCTGTCGCCATTAACATATTATTATGACGAATCTTAGATTTCATATCATAACCTCGAAAACAATTTTTTTCAAGCGCTATAATTTCTTTGAAAAAAATTGATTTTTTTTATCGCTTAGTTTTTTATTGCACTGAAAATTCAGTAATGGTTCTAACAACTGTAAAACGCATGCACAAATTTTGGTCAAACACAGATTTTTTAATGTATACAGAAAACGCAAGCAATATTTCAATAAAATTTATTTTAATAAGTTGTATGTCTTCAAAAGAAAAGAAAGCACGTTTGTGTGTAGTTTTAAGTTAAAAAAAAAAAGCTACCATCAGGAACGATCTTCCTTATTTATAATTTAAGCATAATTAAAATTACAGTTTTGGATGATTGCTATGATTTATGATCCATTGAATTTCCAAGCGCAATTCTTTTTTAGGAAAGTAATTAAGGTAAATAAATATCTGTAAAGACATCCCTTTGTTTATAGACTATTCTAGCAAAATTCAATTTAGTTTTTAACAATAGCAGGAAAAGTGAAATCTACCTGGATTATTCGCAATGCTTGAGATGTTTACAAGAATCCATGATATATTTATAAGTCAATATGATTGCTATCCGGAAAAAATAATGCATTATTTTGGTGACACATATTTGCAATTCAAACAAACTATTAGATGCGTTGTGATCTCTAACTAATGGCAGCTAAAAGAGGTAAAAGCAAGACCGATCCACTTACGTAGGGTTGGACCAGTCCAGTGAGACATCTGCTTTGGCCGCGCAAAATTTAAATGCTTTATCTCTTTGACTGCTTTCTTAAATCACCGTAAGGTGGTCTATTCAAGCTCCATAACTGTAGATTAGTAAATTCAAATCGCAAAAGGTTGCAAGCGATTATAGTTTTAGTATAAATATTTATACATTAAATCCTTTAAATAATTAACTTTATAATTACTATTACAGTAGACCGTCGAAAATTCGAACTGATTAGGGACATAGGTTGTTCGGATTTTCATTATTTCGATTTTCAAAAATAACCAAGAAAATAACGTTATGGAAAGTAGTATCTCATTTAACGAAATAAAGTCGTTACACAATATGCATGAACACAACATATTATACTGTACATAACGCTATAAAATGTTATTACATTTTTTAGCAACATTTAACAAAAATTAACCCATGCTTACAGAACATTAAAAAAAAGGAAACAGAACTGAATGTATTTAAAGAACTGTTATATAATAGTTAAAACAAAGACTTCCAGAAAATACACTGACTTCCCCAAAGAAAGTTGAATTAATTTCTGCAAGGAAAAGCTGACTTAAACTCATTTTGAAAAATTACTGATTTTACGCTGAGAGAGCTTTGAAATGTGGTCCGAACATTTGACGTTTCAGATTTTTGACAGCCGGATTTTCAATTATCTACTGCATTCAATTTTGTTTTTCGCTACGATTAAAAATCTTGTCCCACTCAAACTGACGGACAAGATAAAAACCATAAAAGCTTTTAAAAAAATTGACAGCCACGTAATCGAAAAATTTCGGAACTTCGAAAAAGTGACATGATTTTTTAAAATTAAAACATGTATACATTTCTTTTTGCTTTTTACAAAATCTCCTCGAGGAATTTTTGGTATAAAAATATCTTTGTTATTCTCTAATTAAAAAAATCCTCTTTGAAACTTTTTTACGACTAATGCACGCAAAACTAATAAAGTGTCATGCAATTCATGAAAATATACTGAATGAACTTCAGAAGCACAACAAAACTTTGCAAGTTTTGAATTTTAGTTTAAAAAGCAAGTTTAAAAATATCAATTTAAAATTTAATCCTGTTTCTCGAAATTTTGCAAATAAAGAGATGAATACTTAACGAATAAAGTTCTAGGCACGCAAAGTTTTAAATTAATGACTAAAGCATTATTATGATAATCACTAAATTAAAATAACTCATGAATATTTAATGCTTGGAAGTAGAATTTTAATGTTTTCGTCCTGAGCAAAAGTTGTATTTTAAAGCTGATTACAGTTTTTCAAGTCATTAAAATGAACTCATCTGGGAATAAAATGAAATTAACTCGTTAATACATTTAAGAGAATTCGCCTCAGTCTAGTATCAAATTTTTGCTTTAATTTTTTACATATTTTGTGATTATTTTAAAATCCGAGGAGATGATGTTTTTTCGTTAATGTATTTTTCTGATCTCAAGAACAGCAAAAGTGCGGTCTACTTAGAAATGTGCTCTTTTAAAACGTGATGCAACTATATCAATAAAATTTATTTTCAGGAAAATACCAATTGCTCCCCATAAAAAAAGCGCGGGGGGGGGGGGGCGTTTTCTTCCTAAAATATAGCATTTCAGGAAAATTCAGACGCATATAATTGCGTATAAAAATCATATACTGTCGGCCCCGCTTAAACGAATACTGTCGGTGCCAAGAAATATTATTTGCTTCAGCGGGGTAATTGATTAAGCGGAAAAATTTCTCTACCTCAGAACCAGATTAACGTAAGTCCATTTTTGTAACTTTTAAGGAGAGGGCGAGAACGATTCTCAGATGCATGCAAGGGATAGGACTCGCGCTCCTTTAATGGTGCTAATTGTGAAGGAATTTGTTTTATAGAATGCCGTTTTATGGGTCGATGCGGAATAAGATTCTAAAATCGCCATTTTTGGACTTACGTCGCTCTGACTCTAAGCTACAAATATAACATTGCGTCTATGGCATGGGGAAATATTCGGTACCGATATATTTTATTCGTATAAGCGGGGTATTCGTTTATCCGTTACCCGATTAAGCGGGGCCGACAGTATTTTGCTCCCCCATTATTCATATGGGGGATCTTTCATTTTGATAAAAGGCCCAGTCATATTTACTAACGTTACATCAGCCATAAAAATTTGCTTATATGGTTTTCCTTTTCTTAAATAAACTTGCTTTACTAATGTCCAAAGTTATGAATGGATTGAATTATAAAAGTACCAGTTTTAAACATAATATGACTAGCCGAATAAAATATACATTAGTTTATGAAAATATCTATTTTTAACCGAATTAAAAAAGGAGACGGTTATTATTTCATACCGCTTGTGTGTGTGTGTGTGTGTGTGTGTGTGTGTGTGTGTGTCTATTTTGTTTGCTCATAAGCGACTTACTCAGTAAATCGACTTTTGTCGTTCTTTTTCGAATGGAATAGAGATAATGGCAACAGAGTTAAAAAATGTTTAATCATTGAGATTTCTTCTTTGATGTGTATAATAGTACTGTCTGTTCTTCTTTGGTAAAACCTTCCGCGCATTTATGTATGCGTCAGGTCTTCTCTGATCTTACGAAAATAGGGGTGTCAGGTAATATAACAATAAGGGGAGGAATAATAAAAGCATTTTGAGTCGTATCAAATAACGTAGAACGATGCTGATTTCAAATTCAGTTTAGTTGAAGATGTCGAAAGGACACAGTAACTGCAAGTTTAAAATTAAAAATTTCAAGCAATTCCCAGCCACAGCCCATCAACCCTTTTTTTAAGTGGAACTGTTCGCAAGTGCTAGGCTCGGTTTTCACGGATGGACAGTATCTTCTTCTATCTCGATAGATTTCTTTCATTATCAGCTAACAGTAAAATTGGTTACCAATCGAGTGAATAAAAATGTAGTTGTACTTTAATCCATTAATGCCTGACATTTTTTCCCCAAAGATATTGTGTATACTGGTTACAAACAGTGTTTAATGGACAGGAAAAATAATAAAAAAAGTATTATGTAAAATATAATTTTTTTTTATTAAGGAAAAAAAAATCGTCCCTTAAAAGTTACGATAGACCCCAGAGGGTATATCCTTTTTTTACTAAAATTTTTTTCTGCCTACAATATAATATTTAAATAGACATTTTATAAGAAGAAATAAAATCAGCAATTAACATAGACTGGAAAGCTGGGAATAACTTTGAAAACTTGGCTTTTTTTCTTGAGATTGCGAACGATGTAATATTTGATAAAGGTCATATTAAAACTGCTACAGAACACACTTTACAATGGTTATGTGCTGCAATCTGTTACTAACGAATTGAAACAATACCAAGGTACTAATTGAACACTATTATTTGGCTGAAATGTTCATTTTGGGGAAATTCAGACATTTTTTTTCACCGTCCCTAAAAAGGGACGCTATGCATTAATGGGTTAAATCTGCTAATAAATGTTACAATTCGAGTTATTTATAATATGGAAGTTTCAAACAAGTAAGTTCTGCACAAGAAGAAAAATTCGCTCTTTTTTAGGTACTAATTTTTCAAATGTTCAAATATGTTTTCATTGCAGAATCGTTAAAAACGCTTTTTGAGGTTTTTAATCAATATATTAGTTAGTTAATGTTATACAAAGACGATAACAGACTAAGAACACTCTATATCTATCCTTTCGAAGAAAGGAAAGAATTATCAAAATTAGTCCATCAATTAAAGAGCTGCAGTGCCATAGACAGATACAAAGACAGGTCAAACTTACAACCTCTTTTCTTGTTGCGTTGGGAATTGATACAAATAAAGCAATTTAAGTATTTCGTCATTCGAAAACATCTTTAATTTTACTTCTAAGTTTTTTTAAACAGTGTAAAACTCAATACATACACCCTGTACAGTAAAGAAAAATAATAATAACACTGCGCTTATGAACAGTTTTTTTCCCTCCATTCTAAATAGGTTAAGCGTTCTTTTCGACCCATTTGCATTTTGTGTACCTTCCCCTTTCTAGAGATTGACAGAAAAGTAGACAAATCGATAGCATTTGAAAAAACGCTAAATTTTCGGACGAAGAGCAGGGACATTTATGGATAACATGGGTTCAACAGCGAATTCAATTACTTTCAGCATTCTTTCTGTGACATGATTGATTTCCTCAACTTTGTTTATTCTTTTTGTTTGGCGTAAGCCTTTCAAGAGCAAGAAAGATGGAGGAATTTTACCATAACGGTACAACACACTTTCATGCTATAGAAGTTCGGAAATTATTCTTAGTTGTGCATAATTCTGCGAGTTTTTCTGAACTGTTTTTTTTTCTTCTCCTAAGCTCCTTTTTTTTTGAAATTTTCTTTTACCTAAAAATTAATTTTTAATTCTAATGCGAGATTAAAATGAGGCTGTAGATAACTCATCTTACCAATAATACTTCTTAAAGATTTTTTTAAAGATAAAATTTGAATGGAAATAAATTGTTTTGTAAATCAAAATAGGGATTTTTAATGACTTCCAAATTAAAAAAAAAAGTGTTGTAATATAAAGCATTTACTAAAAAACCTTCTAATTAAAATATTTTAGTCTTTGGGTATTGAAAGAAATTCATTTCTTTACAAGCCTCTAAAATTATGCATATAATCTTAAAAAAAAGAAGAAAAAAAACGCATGCACAACTTTACATACTCCTTGTTACTTATACTATTTGCATCATAGAGATAGATAAAATATGTCGATTAACCAGCAATCTTGTGCAGCATATAAAGCTAACTATAAAATTTTGTTAAGAAATCATCGTCATATTAAAATCAGCACCGCGTTTGAAATGTCAAATTCCAGCACACATTGGGAGCACGTTTAGAACAGCTTCATTCAAAAAAAGTGTTCAAAAATCTGTACTAAAATGTATAACAAGCGTGTCCGGTTCTAAAATAACTACTGAAATGTCCTACGAATCTGTTCAGCTTAAAATAAAGTGCATCGAATGTGCTCTGCTGAGGATACTTAGTTGTATTAAATCTTGGGAGCGCAGTTGAAAAGAGATTCTGAGTCCATTTGAGATATAGAATGGAAACACATTTATTCACACTTGCAAAATCTTCGTTTTATTTCTTACAACTAAAGGGGGTGGGAGGAAGGGTCAAGATAGAAAAATATACCTGAAATAAGTGGGGCAGAAAACATCAGCTGCACTAAACAGCTTATAATAGTATTGAAATAATTACGGTGGGTCATCGTCATTGTTGTATTACCGTGTCTGGAGCAAAATATCATAAGCAAAAACACAAGAACATTCGGATATTGATTTTTATGTTTTAAAAACGGAGAATTTTTGCACAGGCCAGTCTAAAAAGTTGACGCTGTCCTGGGCTAATATTTTCAAGCGACCCCCTTCCCCACCACACACACACACACACACACACACACACACACACACACACTCTCAAAGAAATCATGCTGGTGATAAACACTTTAGGGCACAGTAAAAATTCGTTTAAAGCCACCAAATTCGGTAACAACTGTAGTGGTCGTATTTGTCTAGAGGTCAGAGACGTCTGACCGTGATGCGGTGGTCATTGTCCTTTCTGTGTATGAAAGTGTGTTATGAATGGATGCTTACCTATGAATGGACCCTATAAACGGGTTCTTATGGCATGTTGAGCATATGGTTATGGTATGTGTTGAGCTAAAATTGTCTTCCACCTAAATGGTGCTGGTAAAAGAGGAAGCCACATCTATCCTGCCTTAAATCGAGTAGATTTAAACCTACTCGGGCTCGGATACCCGAGTGGAAGAGGAAACAACAACAACAGTGGTCGTATAACGAATGGAAAAGTACCAAACATTTTTACTTTTGATTCGCACAGCATTTTGGTCTGAAAAGAAAAAGACCATTATGAATAAAAAAAGCAAAAACTTTTCTATGTCATTAGATTTTAAGGATTTAAAGTGTGAACATAACTAATGCTTTATGAAATTATTACTTTTGTAAACTTTAATATTTTGAGTCATGAACTGAACTATTTACTTCAAATTAAACGATTAGTACTACGAAGACAATCGAAGATATTTTAATGCATTGGAGCTCTAAGAGAGTCACAAGCTCAGACCGAATCTTTTCTCCCCCAAAGTGCATTTATCATCTATTCCTTAAAGTTCCGCCAGTGGTAGATAGATGGAAAGATGAGGAATCCACCCATTCAAATAGCCATTACTTAATCAAGCTGTCAGGCCTCTTTTGTGCAGAAACAATGCTATTCGGTTTTCCGAGTTATGCGACCAATTTCTATGCTTATGAGGTCCTAAATTCTCTTAGAGGACGGACCCATGAAAAGACATACAGTGTCATTCTTTTAACAGTTCATCGTTAAATCCACCGTTACATTAGTACACTGTAAAAAATGAATGTTGTTTTATCAGTATAATACAGCTAATTTTACAGTAATAAACTGTAAAAATGCTAACCTTACAGTACTAAACTGTAAAAGTGCTAATTTTGCAGTAATAAACTATAAAATTGCTAATTTTACAGTTTCTTACTGTGAATTGTGCAGTTTGAAATTTGAACCTCTGCTGCCAGTATTAAACTGTTGTTTTTATTGTATAGTACAGCTAAATTTTATGGCAATAAACTGTAAAATTGTTTACTTTACAGTAATAAACGGTAAAATTGCTAGTTTTACAGGTTATTCCTGTTCATTTTACAGTTTTAAATTGGAACCTTGACTGCCACAATTATACTGTAAAAACCGCAGTACATTTTTTACAGTGTATTGTTTATCTGGAAAAGCTAAACGCTTAATGATTTTTAACGTTAAAAAATGACGTTTATTGATTTTGCTGTATTATTTGGCAGCTTACTTTTTTAGAACATCTTTCTCAAAAAAAAAAAAAAAAAAAAAAACTATTTAAAAATTGAGAATCAAATTGCACGATTAAAAGGTTTCACCTTTTTAAACATTGATCTAAGGCATTTAACATAAATTACATATTTTCTAAATTTTTATTTCCACCCATCGGCAAAAGAGAAATTCTCCGTGCAATATTAAAATCATACTTTTACTGAATTAGAAATGTTTTCGTTAAGCTTTAAATCAATATTACTATTATTTTGAAGTAGATTCAATATCTTTTTTAAATAACAAAAGGAGAAAAAATCATTTTGAAATTAAGGCTTAGAATTTGATAAGGAAACGAAGTAAAAAGGAAATAGAGAAAATTTTAAACCTAATATATTTTAATTGTTGAGCATACGTATGGGTATAAATAAATAAAAAACATTAAGAAAAATAACTTTTAGTAAGTATTCGTAAAAATTAAAATTAATTAACAAAAATTAAAGCACCACCAATGGGAGTTGCTTAAATTGGGTACATTACTTGAAAATATATTGAAAGTAATGATTTTGGCAGTAGGAAAGTAAAGCTTAATCCTTTCCAAGTTCGGTTGAAAGATGACCTTTTGTTGTAATAGACTCCTAGTTTTATTAGCATTTGCAGCAAGGGACTCGTTGAAATTTTTAAGTACAAAACTTTGCCTTTTTTTTTGTCTCATAAGTGAGAACGTCCTTTTGTAAGACAGGTAATAAAAGCGGTAATAAATTCCAGCCTGAAATTTACTGAACTACTTTTTATGACGCTTCACATCTCTCGTTTAATTACATTAGAACGCGTTTAAAAAGAGCTCAGATTTCATTATGTGAGAAACATTACTGTAGATTTTTTTTTTTTCACTAAAAGTATACATTTCCAAAATATTTGCTGAACATTTTATCTGTCCCTGATCTCCTAAATCAGAGGTTCCCAATCTGGGCGTCATCAGCCCTTAAGGGGCATTTTGACTCCTCAAGGGGTCTATAAATTTGTGAATAGCGATATGGGGCAGATAAGTTTTAAAAAATAAAATAAAAATAAAAACCAGTGAATATGAAATTGAAAATTTACACGAAACCGATTGTTCGGAATTCAGATAAATAATCACATGTTAATAAGAAGTTCAGTAACTTCCTCTGAAGACCCTCGGTAAAACCACAAGGAAGTAGGGGAGACCGGGGTAAGATGACGAGCCGGGCAAGATGACGAATTCCGTATTTTTTTCATTTCCTGCTAGGTAGCAGCATCAACTGGTCATTAGAGATTCTTCTATCTATTCTTCGTTCAGCAATAGTATAAAGTCGCTGAAATCACCATTTTCAAGACAGTTCTGAAGTTGTTCTGGTTTACCACTATCGCGATCTAACTTTTATCCATGTGCAAATAAGATCTGATGCAAATACAGGTAAGATTTATTGCTTCCCATTAGTATTAATGTGTACCTTAGTTTAAAGACTACCTATTTATATGAATAAGCACCAAATAAACGCATTTTTTTATGGAAATAAATACGAATCCTTCAAAAATGGCAGTCTGGGGCAAGATGACGAAACGAAACACGGGGCAAGATGACGAGCTCGTCATCTTGCCCCATGTTTCGGAATTTATGAAACTAACCATGTTGCCCCTTCTATTAAGTTCTTTAAACGCTTATTTATACTTATACTAATATATATACTAATGTATATAATAATATATTATAATAAGTCCCTCATGCCCCTCCCCCCTCTTCCGAAGAGCAAACTAATTGTTTGTTAATGATACATATGACCTTTCAGATATGGTTCGACATTACAAGAAAAAATCCTCAAGAGGAGAATGGAGCAAAGATTCTATGCTGCCCATGGTAATATAAGCTGCTCATGGTAGTCAGTCCTGCAGGATACAGAAGAGTTTCGAGGATTGTTTCAGCAGAGAGAAGGAAGGAATGTAACAATAATTTGTTGCATAAGCGCCACTGGCTTTTACCTGCCACCTTTTCTGATTTTTGCCAGAAAACGAATGAGTCCTGAACTTATCGAGAAAGCCCCACCAGGAACTATAGGTCACTGTAGTGATAATGGCTGGAGCAATGAGGATACTTTTTTCTCTTTTTTGCACCACTTTTATTAACACGTAAAATCAAACATAGAATCTCCTGTTCTGTTGATCATTGATAATCATAAATCCCACATAACTTTGCAGGCTATATTATATTGCTGAGAAAAATTCATTATCATGGTTGGGTCCCCTCCCCATACATCACATCGTCTCCAACCTCTTGATGTGGCATTTTTCGGCCTATTGAAACATTATTATGGGCAAGCATGTGACAATTATATGGTCACTCATCCAGGGCAGATCATCACAGATAAAAATGTTGGTGAACTTTTGGGCATAGCTTACTTTAAAGCCGCTACAATTGCAAATGCAGTTCAAGGTTTTCAAGAATGTGGGATCGAGCTGCATAATACTCTTGTATTCAGCGATCATGATTTCGCTGCTTCAAAAACAACTGATCTTGATGCTGTTAAAGAGGGAACTGAAAATAATAGTGCCAACTCCCAGACCCTGTTAGTAAAAAATCCACATATAAACCATCAAGTAGATACAGAATTGATGATAAATTCTGATTCCAGTGCAGAAAAGGAGCCTTTAAGTGTTTTTGATTTAAAGTAATTGCCAAAAGCACTACAATGTGGCAAAAAAAAGAAAAAACAAAAAAATGAGTTAGGGCCCTGCTCCACATCAGCGTAAAACGCGACCGAAACTGAAGGCAGAAACCAAAAATCCGGGTACTTTCCATAGGAACACCATTGAATCCATTTAACGCTTCTGCCTAATTTTTCTGCTTTACGTCGATGTGGAGCATGGCCCTTAAAGTATCCTTACGAGCTCACCCGTCAAAAAACTCCTAGAAGAAAGAGCCAAGCAGAAAGAGAAAAAGGATTGTCTAAAAAAACAGGGGACAGAAAAACGTGAAGCCAAAAGAAGAGTAAGAAAACTCAAACTTTGTTCCCTTAGCCCGAAGTCAGAAAAAATCAGGCCAAGCAACCCAGTGGCATCAACTTCAAAGGATGGTGTAATAAGATGTCCTGCCTGCAAAGAGGAATATTGTGATCCTCCAACAGAAGAATAGATCCAGTGCTGTAAATGACAAGAGTGGTGGCATGACGACTGTTCCAATTATGAAAATGGCATTTTTTTTGCGACTACTGTTAGCTACACTACTAAACCCTTGTATATATATACATTACTTTACAATGCTTATTTTAATGCTTTCAAAGATGTAGAAACACATTTATCATTTGTTAAACCATGTAACGTATTCAAAAGTTAAAAATGTTACACCTTTTATAGAGTCGTCATCTTGCCCCAAGGCGAAAGTCATCTTGCCCCGGTACTGGGGCAAGATGACGAATTGTTAAGATTATGAAAACATAAGAAAATCATACTTTTTTTTTTATTTCAAAAAATAATTGGTAATATATTTTAGGCTACAAAGGACTACTCTAAGGCCTCATATAAAAATAATTTTACCATCCTTAAAAATGAGTGAATAATAAGCAACGGTTCTTAGCATCGTCATCTTGCCCCGGTCTCCTCTATGTCTGGACTCATTGCCGAGTTTTTGAATTTTCACATTTTTTTACTAGTATATCAATGTTTTAAATTCATCAAATTCCAATTCATTCATTAAATATCTGTCTATAAATTCATTAAATATCTGAACCGATTGTTCGGAGTTCAGATATTTAATCACATGTTAAGAAGTTCAGTAACTTCTCAGTAAAAGAGAGAAAATAATGATTAAAAAAAGACCTTAAAAAAGTTATTTTTATGTATCTATTTGTATTTCTTATCTTAAGAGTGAAAGAATAAAATTGCTTTACTACATTCATTTAATTTGATTATAATTATCTTATACTTTTAATAATATCAATGTCCACTAGCACGAAATTAGGTTCTTCATGGAAGAAGGTGAGGGGGGGGGGGGAGATAGGTGTCAGTCAATCTCTAGACGGAGCGATGGGCTTAGGGCGCTTTTCCACTTACCGACACGGCAACGATAAATCGTAAGCGATTGTCGTCATCCGACATTGGAGCACTCAAAATGCATTAAAATATGCTATGCGCTTTTCCATCTCCCGATTCAAGGACGATTGTGCCATCTCCGACCGAACGCTGTCGTTTGTCGTCCCATTCGTGTCGAATGGCATCCGTCTCGCCTTTAAAATCGGGACGACAATCAATCATTTGTTTACTTTCTTCGAAGGAGCAACAAACAGCAATGGCATTCAAATTTGACATCTCTGCATTAATAAAGGTATGCTTAAATTCACAGACGATAAATAAAACATGTAGAAATGAAATAATATTATTCTTTACTGTTTTGTTTCATTATGCTCAGACGATCTTAATTACTACAGAAAAGCTCAGACTTTCATTTTGATAGCATTGACGCAGCAGAGCGATAAATGGTGAATCTATTCGTCAAGATATTTCAATTTGATGCTTTAAATTGTAATGAAGCGATGGTGTTCAATAAAGAGCCGATTCACAACGAAACATATTTTTTTTTTAGTAACAACGAAATGGGGATATACTCGCTTAGTACTAAAGAGCATTACAACTACGAAAACAAAACAAAACAACAATATTGAGACGACTAACTTCATCATGGCGAACTGCGGACTGAATTTAAAAGAGTTCTATGGCAACCCTTTTGTAACGCTTGGCAAATACATTCGCTATTCATCGCTCTGCGGCGCCAACAGATAATAGGCGTTTCGTTCTTAGTAAAGAAGGTGGGAATGTTTTCAAGTTGTGAATATCATACATACACTCATATTGTCTCTTCATTTGTTTTCTTTTTCTGCGGAGGTAAAGTAAACATAGCAGACGTAGTTGGTTAAATGGAGGAGCTATAATGTTTTACGTGTGAGCACAGTGCTGTCCCGAAAAGGAATGCGGCGGAAAATGGTCCGTTCGGAGAAACGATATCGTTTGAGTGGAAAAACAGTACTGAAGACGATACGACAACGTACTTATCGTTGCAATATTACTGTCCGACTTTCGTCGTTGTCTCGTCGTCAAGTGGAAAAGCGCCCGAAAGGTTGGGACCCACTGTTCCAAATCAAAATATAAATCGTTTCGAGCATAGCCAAAATCTGCCCCTAGATAGTGAGATGCCGCCAAAAATATAAACGCTATTAAAAAAAAAAAAAAAAAACCTTTTAAGTTCTGTAAAATAGTTTCAAAAGCGAAACATATTTTAATGGAAATAAAATGAATTAGTTTTATGTCATTTATACGCCAGTCACTTTTTTATTCAGTCATTTGTATAAAATAAAACAAAATCCCTAAGCAAGTTGGAAATTGATGAACGATTAAATGAAAGAAAAAAAAGTACGCAGTGGTATCAGTTAAACGTGTATCTGATTATTAAGCAACTACACAATTAGAAACGCATGGAATGTGTGCAATATTACATAAAATTCTTACTGTAGTCATTACTCTGAATTCTTCTAAGAACTAAGTTATGTTGAAAATACTAAATAGTTTTAACTTCCAAAATGTGTTCTTTTGCGTAACTATTTCTATATTCTTCAGCAACTTTTGTTTCTAATTTTTAACTCTCGACAAAAATCTGGCGATTCACTGTTGCAGTAAATATATTGCAGAAATGCTTGACAGGAACGACAGACGAGTAAGAAAATGGCCAAATAACGCTGAATCCTGTTTACTTTTGTAGAGAAACCTTAGCTCTTTACTCCTTTCCGCCTAAATCTCCACTAGAGAGCGCTGCAAGCGCTATTAGAATACGTAAGTATGTTACGTATGTTATAATTTTAG
>JAXGGA010011858.1:0-40822 GCA_038373865.1 Uloborus plumipes | reverse complement strand
CAAAATATTGCTTCTTTGCAATATCAAGTAAAACTAAATATTTTCAATGTCACTAAACTAAGCAATTATAAATTTTTCCAAGAGCAGGCCCGTCATTTAGGGAGACCAGGGGGGTCAATTGCCCCCCCCCCCCACCCCACCCGCTGACTTTGGGAAATCAATGTGTCGGCATTTTAGTGGGCGTGGTTTTTGCCGCTTTTTGGTAAATTTTACATTGTGTATTCACACTTTGCCCTACCCCCCCCCCCCTGGAAAATTTCGAAATGACGCCCCTGTCCAAGAGTAAAAAAAGAGCGAATTTTGTTTCATTAAAAGATATTTGCATTTACTGTGTTGATGATAATGTTTGAATGTATCTCTTTATCTTTTAGTTTATGTTTCTGGTTTAAGACTAACCCCACACATATTAACAATTATTTGGAAGGTTAAAATTTGCCCCACACTTTGTCAAATTTTAATACTTTCATCCTGGTGCTAAAATAACAAAAATTCTGTTTTTCTGACAACTACACCCAAAAACAATGTTTTCAGGCAATGACCTTTTATTGTATCCTACTAAACCGCTAAATTTTTGCATATTAATAATTTGTACATTCATTGGATATTTTTTGCGTGGTTTTAGCTTAATTCTCGGCAGGGAATTGCTTACCCTCAGACCAACCTCTGCAGTGTCCAGAGCCCTGCTGTGTATCAGTGCCAACTGATGCACGGACTTTGAACATCCATCCTAATAACTGTCAATTAGGTTTTTTTTTGCCTTTTAAATAATTTTGCCTGCTATCCCAGTCTCTTCAAACATATTTTAGTTATTTTCACGCATCATATTTTGTTAATGTTTCTGTTTTTTGATTGATATTTGTAAATTGTAAAATGTTATGCAGTCAAAAAAATCCCATTGCAACAAACTGCAAAAGACCTCAAATTTTCTTTGTTGTATTGGAATTTAAACACTAATCAAAATTGAATCGGGACTGAAAGTTTGATTTTGTTCAAACGAATAATATTTCATAGCATTGCAGGGCTCAGGAAAACCAGGTGTTATGTCAAAAAACTAAACTGATTACCAGAAATTAACAACCTCCTTTAATGTTTCTATTTCTAACTGGAAAGAAATAGTAATTCCCATGACTTGGGTTATAAAAATTATTTCACCAAAAGAATGAAATAATAAATAACTTAGATTTGTTTAACAATACTACAGTTTTTATTTGTCGTGTATGTATTTTACGCGAGAGTTTTAATAACTATTTAAAAGTAAATGTTTCTACTCTGAGGCTCTGCTCTTATGTACTCATAAAGACATAGACCTATGAAACCTATCTTGAGATTAGGTTTCAAATAATCTCGGGAAAAAACTCACAAGGAATTGATATAGGGTTTAATTATAAATATATTATGCTTTTTTGTCATGTTACTCCTTTCCCCACCTTTTTTTCATTTTAAAGTCTGTGACATCAAAACAAGTTATTTATTGTCTTTAAGCCAGGGGTATCAATGAATTATTACGAAGCAATAGAAACTGTCTGATGAAATATATTGACCAATATTTTCGCATTTGAAATGAATGAAAAAGAAAGCAGCAATGTTTCAGTATGAAAAGCCCTCCCAGAATATTTTTTTTATTTGTGCCATTCTCTAAAGTGTAAAGTAATGTTTTTAATAATGTTTAATAATAATTAGTTTTTTAATTTTTCATGTGTGATAGAAGCAAAATACAATAAAATATTACTATTATTACTTATATTGTTCTTAACAGGTAAAAGAGGCAATGTAATTTTTATGTTTCTGAACTAAAAATAAAATTTTAGATGTTTATCAATTTAAATATTCATTGAAATTAAAAATATTTACAGTTTTAGTTGATTAAAAAAATTCTTAGAGATAAAGAAACTGTGCCAAACAGTGCAAAATTCAAACTATCTACTCACTCTAATTCCAAGATTTAAAAAATCTAATTTTTCTGCCCAAAAACAATGCTTTGAGCAATGATAAATTATCCCTTTACATTTGTATTTTTTGCATGTTATATCCTAAATAAAATGTGAAAAAATAATTTTTAGGAATTATTTGGAATAATAAAGGAGAAGAAATAAAAATAGAAAATAATGTCTTGTTTTTCACAAGCTGCAAAAAAATAATAATAGTAATAATAATAATATTTTGCACCACTGAGCATGATTTCTTTCATTCTGATAATCACTTATTTAAAAAAAAATTTAAATATAAAATAAATAAATTAAAAAAAAAATGAGTAAATTTAGAACTGAAATCTTTGTCACTCTTTTTGTGCATTCTTTTGAATATTTTCAGTTTTATGTTTTCATTGTGTTTCAAAGGCTTACCTTGTGAAATCTTCGCGATTTTTTTCTAAAGAAAAGAATATGGAATGTGCTGAGTATGTGTAATTCTCACCTGAAAATCAATTATCTTTTTTTTTTAACATAAGGCAGGCCAGATAAAAATCTAAATGTGTTAAAGGCCAAAACTAAGTAACTCCAATTTCAGATTTCATTCCTGTCTGGAAAACTGTTTTTTAGCTGCAATATTTTTGCTTATTTTAGTTTCTAGTGTGTGTGTATTTTAATAAAAAAGCATATTATGCTCATCATTGTTACTTTGTCGTTTCAAGAATTTACTGTAAATTATCATCCGCGCTAAATTAATGCTTAAAGTACCTAGTAATATTAAAATGTTTTTGCTTACTTATTTCTTATTCTACTAAAATATAAATATAACAGCTAGTTTGAAATTTGTATATGTTGTTCATGGAAGCTGTTTTATGTAGTACCTGTTAAGAAATAGTCTGAAATTTTCTAAATGTATTCTTTAAATACTTTTGGTGGGTCCTTAACAATTTTTGAGAATCCTTAAAAACTTAATTTTGACTTTCGAAAATGAGTATGAACCTTGTGCTGGTCTTCGTTGTAACAAGATTTCACTATATGTCAAATAATGTTTAGGTTTATACATGCTATTCTTTTCTCTCGGCACCACATCTGATTAAACCCTCACCATGGTAGGTATAGTTGTGATTTGTAGAGTTAAGATCAATAAATAATTCCATTTTTTTTAAAGAAATTCTTCTAAACATTGGTTTTATCTGCAACATATTGAATTGTTCCTAATGAGTAAAAATGCATGTGTCCTATTTAGTATTATCTAAATGTTTAATATTCACAATCTTTTTTATGCCCTACAAAATATGTTAGAGGCGGAAGGTTTTATTGCCTCCTGGTGCCCTTCATACTTGTGTTGACTCTGATGTTTTGTCATATGTATAGTTTTTTTTTTTTAAATTGATTGATTATACTATCTGTTATAAGTAAAAGAATTTCATTCTTTTAGGATGATGATTTCGATTCATCTGCTGGTTTGCTTTCAAGTACTATGGGGAGGGTAGTAAGACTTGCTAAAGCTGGCCATAATAGATACATTCTATATTTGTTGCTGTTTTCCTTCTTTGTATTTCTCGTAATATACATAATTATTAAGATTCGATGAAGGCCAAGAAATTCCTGTGATACAATTTTGGAATTTTGTCATTTTGTATTTATATTTTAAAGAAAAAAAATGTTTTGACTGTTAAAGAATATTTGTTTTTTGTCTATTTATTTGTCTGGCATTTCTTCCTCTGACATGCAAAAATGTTATTTAAAAACTGGAATATTTCTTCAAAACGTTTGGGAACTTTGAGCTAAGAAGCATTTTATGAATTTCTACATAAGATTCACAGAGAAGATTCACATTCATAAGAAGGGTAAGAAGAGGCTCAACCACCGTCCCGGGGGTGGAGGGGGTACTGTAATATTCGTGTTTATTCTTACCTCTATGCCGTGTCGTCCAATGTAAATAAATAACTATGTATCATATCTCTTTATCCTTCATTATCGAAATACATAACAGTCACCTACACCAGAATAATTAAAATTTTATGTTAAATATTCAAATGTCACAATTTGTTCTGCCATATAAAGGAAATAAAAATAGTTTTAATTAAACTTTTAAAAAATTTTTGAGGAGGAGCGAAGAGTTACGTTGTTGCAATTTTTCTGCAATGAAAGTTATTCCTTTGATGTAACAGTTACATATGTAATGTATTCGGCTGCTCCATGTTGAATCAAATAATTTTTTAAAAGGTGTTCAATTAGCAAATATTTGTTTTTGAAACTTTGATGTTTGTCTGAAGTGGGAAGTAGACATAATTAAAAAGAAAAAACAGCACACAACTAACTCGTTGCCCCAAAATCATTAAAGAATTGAAATTGCTTCCCCTGCCCCCCCCAAAAAAATACCTTGTGATATTCTGCAATGCAAAATTTTTTGACTAAACTTGTTCTACAAATACCTCAAGCATTGTGCAAGTATAAATGTGACCTTTTTCAAAACTGCGTTCCTAAAATCAAAGCCGTTTCACCTAAGTGTGTGAAAGGAAAACTTTATATTAAATTAAATTTATTTGAAGTCAAAATTTCAACCATTCTTTAACAGTAAATAGAGAACTCTGTCTACTCAGTCTCCATCCTTGGCACCCAAGAGTGCCGTCTCTGTTTCAAGTGCTCCTGGCATTAGAAGTGGTGTGTCCCCCAAATAGTACAACTAAGTGATAGTTAGACAATGATGTAGGGTTGGTTCGGTTAAGTGGGCCACTGGGGTAAGTCGGCCACCCCCCTTAAAACTGAAATGCGCGAATGGTTTTTATACTGTTTTGTACTGATCATGTCAAATTACATAACAGTGATTGCTTTTGCATATATTTGGGTTTCATGGAACTTTTTTTTGGATTATATAATTTATGTCAAAAAAATTTCCCCCCAAAAATTTTTTTTGCGAGTTCAAGCAACATTTTTCAAAGAAGTGTTTCAATGTTAATTTTTATTATTTTTTCTATATTCATCGAGTTTTCTTGTAGGGCCCAAACTAAAATACGCATTGCAATAAGAATTTTTATGCAAAGTATTATTAAGTTTAAGGGAGGGGTCCCACTTACCAAGTGATTTTCTCTATTAGGGTAAGTGGGCCCTCTCACTATGGTGTAAGCCCCCTCATAATAATGATTATTTCAAAATGAAAAGTAGTTTTGATGAAGCAATTTCTACGATGAAATGAAAGATAACTACGGAGACCTAGAAGAAATTGATGGTTCAGCTACAAAAACTGTAAAAGCTGGGTAACTATGTATTTGTGAAACTTGCATCAAAGAAAACCATAAAGTATTTTGAAGGTCTAATTTTAAAATATGGTACAAATGAAAAAAAAGTACTGCAAAATTTTATTGAAAGAAAAGAAATAACTAATTTTTATTGGTTTGATGTAGGTGATGTTAGAATTATAACCGAGGATGAAATGACAATGTTTCTCCCTAAGAAAACTTCAAAGAGACACTGCCATTAAGTGTTTTAATTTTTTTTTTTTTTTTTTCAACCTATAATTTTTTTCTATTTTCCCAAAATTGATCTTAATCGACTCCATTATGTTTATTCAACATTAATTATATGTAAAAGCAAAAAATGTGCCTAACGGCTTTTAATGAATTTCACAGACATAATTGTTTTCTATTCCGCTTTATAATTTTCTGTCATACACATTTAAATGTGAGTAGATATCTCATTAATGGATACATTTACAGAAAAATATTCCCTACTAAAATTTTCCATACTTTGTTACGTAGAACTCACAAATACCTTTCCAAAATACGCTCTCTTTAAATATAAATAAAGGAGGATGGCCCACTTACCCCTTCCTAGGGGAAAGTGGGTCCAACACGCCATTTTGTAGGAATTCAAGTGAAACACGGACGATCGCAACTCACCAATGCAATCTCAAATTCCCAAATTTGGATACGTTACAATCGCTACGAGATGCGATTCTAATGTGATTCGACTTCCAGTATAGCGATTGCAATTTGCGATCGCCTCGAAGCGATTGCAATGGTGTTTTACTTGAATTCGGCCCTAATGCAGGCCTAATTCTGCCTAAGGCAGGAATTCAAGTGAAACATGAGCAATCGGAACTCACCAATGCATTCTCAAATTCCCAAATTTGGACACGTTACAATCGCTACGAGCTGCGATTCTAATGTAACTCAACTTTCAGTTGCGATTACAATTTGCTATCGCCTCGAAGCGATTGCAATGGTGTTTCACTTGAATTTGGCCCTTAGATAGGTAAAAATATTAAAAGCATTTCTGTTAGGAAACAATGCTGAACTTGTGTTTATCATTAATATCCAAGACAAAATAAGTCAAAAAATTTAAGCTGTTTTGCTTTAAAACGTTTGTTTAAGGCTTCAAAAACGAACTGTTCTCAAAAGGGGGCCCACTTACCCCAACCCAACTAACCCTAGTTATCTTTTTAGCATTTTAGGCAGGAATTCAAGTAAAACACGGACGATCGCAACTCACCATTGCAATCACAAATTCCCACATTTGGATTCAAGTGAAACGTTACAATCGCTACGAAATGCGATTCTAATGTAATTCGACTTTCAGTAGCGATTACAATTTTGGTCAATTGCGATCGCCTCGAAGCGATTGCAATAGTGTTTCACTTGAATTCCTGCCTTAGCAAAATGTTGAGAAAAATCATGTTAATGAAACGTTCTCTTTTTATGACCTCCTCAAACACCTAAATTGATAGTTAACTCCTTTCGAACACAACCCATGAGTAGTTTATGATATAAACTGGGTCGCAACTTAACTGTAGCCGCAAATCGTGACACAGCAAATCGGCAATTTCTGAATTTTCTGAATTTGAAATCTTTAGTTTAGTTTAATAGAAGAGTTTGGTTTATTGTAAAAGTTTACATTCTGTGAATTTTCAAGGATGGCGCGAGAATATCAAGGAGGCTGTTCTTCTGCTATTTTTGCAAAAGACATTGATAATATGATGCCTTTCACGTCAAATTCTGCTTGGAACTTCGCATCGATTGACGGACTTTCTAAAAGAACATCGTAAAGCATTTTCTATTATTTGATTAATTTTTCGCTGATCATTTTCATGTTCTTTGTATTTGCTTTTACTATTGCTTTAAACAAAGTTATACGCTTAAAATTATTAATGTGTATCTGCTGTTTGGAAGCTATAAATTTTGTACATTCGCTTACTACACGGAAGACAGTGGCGGATTTGCAAGTTGGGGACAAAGCATTTTTTGGGCTTTTTTTGTCATACAGAGCTGTATGAAGCATATATCATATATATTTTGAGCCCTTTTCTTTGCCCTTACGATAGTAAAGGGGAGAAAAAGACTCTTCGCTATTTTGATATGATTCATCCACCACTAAAAGACATCTTGTTTTCTCCTAACAAATAGCCCAAAACAAGTTTTGAGTATTCGGTTTTCTTTTAGTCGGCAGTTTTGCTTCAAAAGTTACCTAATTGTCCAAGCTACTTGCATTTCATAGAACAATTACTGATATTTTTTCTATGCTAGATACTTTTCTTTTCATCATAAATCTCTCATTTGTGATTATTTTGTCCATGATAAATAAAAATGTGTTTTTACTCTGGATTTTGACTCCTTTGCCAAATTATGGCCAATAAGCAATTCATTTGGGTAATATCAGCAAGGTTGGAATCTCGGAATACATTATTACCTGTAGCTGGGGCAGATCTAACCTGGCAGCTGTGTAATGTTGAGATTAGGATCTAAATAGCATTCATAATGCTGCCCCAGGTTCTAGCTATTTGCCCATCTGAATGATTAAGAGTCTGCCAAATGAGTTTTTTAGAAATTTAAAGAAACATGAAGAGGCCAACCGAGTAGCACTTTGACCGAGTACTCGGTATGACCAGTTTAGAATACAATAATTTTGATCATTAAAATATTTTCATAGAATTTTTATTTTTCAATTTTTTTTCTTAAGTATTACCCAAAATACTCACAACCTTTTTCATGTGATTATAAAAATGATTCAATTTTATTCCTACTATGTATTCTTATCACTTTTCCAAAAACTTGAATCTGCAAAAGAATGATTTAAGAAATTTGTATTTTAATTATTCAAATGCTTCAAAATAAATTGGAATATTATTTAAAAGTTTCTAATTATGAGTCCTATGGAGATTCATTTTATGGATCACTTTGAACTCTGCAGTGTTAGAAATGAGCGGTTGTTAGTCCCATTTTGCGACCAAAAATTTTGATTTGGACGCCTAGCTTTCCAAATCGACTGGACAAATTTCACGTTTAAAGTTCTGGGCCTCATCAAAAATTTTCTCTCCTGACTTATTGTGATGATGAAGACCCTTTATTGATCCTTAGGATATTGTTTCGAAAAGTAGTTTTAAAATACAATGAATTTTGTCTTTTTTAGAATTTACTTTAGAGATTATTTCTAACTATTGACTGTAGCATTTCTTTTTCTATTTAAATATAAATAATTACATACATTAAATTAATCTACATTTTTAATTGCTTCATTAAAAATGACACCAGGTTCTTTGATTTGTTCACCGTTGTATCACCAGGTCTCTCCAGGTTGAAACTTATACCAGTCATCATAACGTCTTAATTTAAATTCTTATTTCTGGCACTCGTGTCTTGGATTCCATAGTAACAATTAAAAAATGCTATTAATGCTTCATTTTCTGAGGCAATCAAATAAGAAAAACATACAACCGATGATAATATGTGCAATTACTGCCTTTTATCTTCCCATGGCAGTATAGTATTTAGCAGTGACGTGCGGTCTGCCCAAGCAAACCAAGCAGTGCATGGGCACCAAAAAAAAATCTCATTATTATGCTCATAAGTAAAGACAGGAAATATGAATGTATATTTTCTCTTGTCTTTCTTTTCTCCTGAAACAAAGTTTCAAATTCATTAAAAAGTCGCTTGAAGACGTTCTCACAATCGCTTAAACAATGATTCCACTGGATCCCCTGGAGAAAGAGAAGACCATCTCTGCTGAGAGTCGAACGTCGAACCCTAGCACAAGGAGGTTTGAAGGGGTGTTGCCATGCCAACACATGTCGCTGTGGCTCCTATCCAATGATAGGAGACCTCCGAAGAAGTTCAGGCGGTGACAGAAAATCCTTTGAAACCAAGCAGGCAGTTCCATGCTTGGTGGGATTTCTAAAAGTTGCTATTTTTCGGGTGCGAGTAAAATGTTTTAAACAAAGTATTTGTTTTTGTCGCTGGATTTCAAGATGTTGGATATCGTCGCCGGTTTGATTAAAGTACCCTTTTCAGGGGTCTGGCCAGAGGAAATTCGGGTCCGTTAACGGACCCTTCACAAAAATACGATCAAGCAAAACGGACCTTTCACAAAAATACTATCGAGCAAAACGAACCCTTCACAAAAATACAATCAAGCAAAACGGACCCTTCACAAAATGCTGATCAAACAACCCACATTATTCATTCAAAAAGCAAATCTGAAATCAAAATAATGCCATAGCATATTTCTGTGTAAAAGCCCAGAACTTTTGGGCCTTTTCTGGAGTTAAAGAAGGGAATCGCTGATCCGCCAACTTTGCGAAAAAAAAAAGAAAGTCAAGTCGGCACTTCCTGCCTGGCCCTGCGATGCTCGGGCAAGCAAAAAATCTTTAGTGTGAAATATAGCACTTTTTGTTGGTTTCTTTTAAAGAAATTAACAACTTAAAAAAGGTAGTTGTTTTGCTTTAATGGTTCAGCTTGTTTGTTTTATCATATGCAAATCAAAGTGGCTTGCTGCGATGTTGCTGTTATAGATTTCTCTGGAAGTGCAGAGTAAGGATTTTTCTCCCTGCTATGGACTTAAACATAAAGGAAATAATAATAATAGCAATTATCAGCGGAATGAACTTAGAACTGCAAACAGATAGCTAGGGTTGGAGGAAAAATGGGTTTGCTTCTGGGGAGAGCGATCAGCTATTTAAAATTAAAATTATCTCCATCTGAAGTCTTTGGTGCGATGTTTTGACCTTATTTTGGCAGAAAATTATCTGTTTTTTTATTTCATTTATTTATTATTATTTTTTAATGCTTACAAGGGTGGTGTTTTAATTTATATTCAGGAGTTAATGTATTTTTGCGTGTGTTAATATTGTAAGTTTGGTATTGTTTGTTTTGCTATGTTTCCCTGCCGTATTTTTTCCTCCGAATTTTTGGCGAATATGTCGGTGATTATTAATGACATTCATCATATAAACCTGATGAAATGCAGCTCTAAAATGTTTGACTTTAATAAATTATTAAAAATCGTATTTATATTTCTGATGCTTTCATTTTGAAAGAAGCGATCTCTGCATCCGATATGAAAATCGAATTTTACTTACTTTTCAAGCTAATTACTCTTTATGAGGAGGCAAATAAATAAAATTTCTCTTTTTTTTTTTGCTAAGATCATTATTTTAAATTTTTAAAGCAAAATTAACTGTTCTTTTATGAGTCTAAATGTGTTAAACGATCGTTCCATTTTATTTTTGCATTAATTGTGGAAACAGACATTAATAATATGTTTACCATAGACCTTTAAAATGCAATTGTAAAAAAATTCACCCAAAAAAATTATTTTATGTTCCGTTTTTATGCTTTTGATGTCACTAGAATGATCACTTTGAAAACTACAATCTCTTTGCATCCGCTACAGGAATCGGACTTTTCGCATTTTTGATGTTTAATATGTTTTTTTAAGGGGAAAATAAATGTAATTTATTTTTATTTTTTATTAAATTAAAAAAAAAAAAAAAAAAATTTTATTTTTTTTCCAAAACTGTTTGATTTTCACAAAATTATTTGATTTTTCACAAAATTATTTAGTTTTTCACAAAAAACGGACCCTGTGAAAAATCCTGGACAGACCCCTGCTTTTCTAGAAGATTATTTGAAGAAAAGATTGATTTCTGAAGGAAGACCGGTACCTACACTGCCAAATTTAATTCAGCAGCAAAAGACTGTAACTCGTCATTTTCAGACTGCGAATTATGAAAAGTGTGAGTGGCTTACTGGCAGTGTGTCGCACAACAAACTGTACTGTTGGCATTGTTTGCTCTTTAGTACTGACAGGAACTCTTCTTGGACAGCTAAAGGATATGATAAGTTAAGCAATTTAACTAAAGCAATAAGGGACCACGATGTATCTGTTGCTCGAATATTCGTGCTTCAATCTCTCTAGCGTTTTTCGGAAGTGTTCGCATTGAGACTGAGTTGATTGTTTATACATTTTCTTAATAAGTGTTTAATTTGCATTTTTAATCGATCAGTATTATTGTGTGTGTCATTTATGTTTGCTATATAAAGAATATTCTTTTCAAACTGACTGTTATTAGAATTGACACACATAGCTCAAAAAACTTATACTAACAAATATTACGAAATATAAGTACTACTATGAAAAAAAATTGGAACATCGAAGTTGCTTGGGCACTCTCTTGGGTCACCGCACGTGCCTGGTATTTAGGAAAGTTTTCAGAAAATGGGATTCTTTCCCACATCTTCAATTGGTGCCTTTATTTTCAGTCAAAGATAATGCAAGGAAACCTGTGTAAATTGATTGCTTAAAATTAAAACATCATTTTGTAATTTTAAAAACTTACTGTAAGGTCATTTCATGTCAAATCAACCTATAAAATTTTTCTCAATCTGATCATCTAAGATTTTCATGATGAAAATTACAGAAATTCTTGCTTTAAAATTCTTATTTTTACTTCATTTAAATTTTCAGAAATCTGACTTTCATTTATTAATCTTAACATTTGTTACTGCTAAAGAAAAGATAATGGTATAAAAAATACTGTGATTGTTTGTAAAAAAAAATCTTAAATTTTTTTTTGTTTGTATTTTAGACAGCCAATTGTTACCGGAACTTCAGTTTTAGGCATCGCTTACAATAAAGGTGTGTTACTTTGTGCTGACACCTTAGGCGCTTATGGATCAATGGCTCGTTTTATGGACTGTCGTCGAATATTGAAAGTTAATGATCAAACTATTATTGGTGCTGGTGGAGATTTTGCTGATTTTCAGTACTTATCTTCTGTGATTGAACAACAAGTGTGAGTATTCAATTTAATCATAGAATGCATTCTTTATGAAGTAGTTGAGAATTGTGACAATGGTATTAAGTGGCGGACTCAGGATTTTTTCCTGGTAGTGGCTAGAAGTTTTGTGAGGAACATCGAAACATTAAGTGGAAGGCAAAGGTTTCAAAAGGACCTCCTCCACTAAAAAAATAGGGGTTCTCCTCAGAAATTTGTCAATATAGAAGCTTTAAAAGTGCAATTTTAATTTATCTTTGATGATCCTAAAATTGCAAGTGGAGAGTTTTAGTTCTCCAGCGTAAAAAATATTTCAAACAATTTTAGAAACGTTAGATGAAAGTTTTATAGTAGTACATTGAAATTGAAGTCCCAAAAATTCATTTTAAGCTACTTCTGGCTAAGTCATATAGTACAGCAGATATATGACCGAATTGTGCCTTTAATGATAGAAACATGAAACTTGGCACACGTATAATACACATCAAAAGATTTAATTCTGGATACGCTGCCATGTGAGATTTCGCCTATTGGAGTAATAGCAGCCGTCAAACTGCTAAATTTTCGTACTTTTTTCGAATTTTCTCCATTTTGACCATGAAAACGTACGTTTTTGACAAACATCATGCATTACACATTTAAACTACATTAAATTTGCTACAAGTTGATACCAAAATGGACTAGCTAGCTATAATAGTTTTTGAGATACAGCTTCTCAAAGTTTCACAAATTCTCCAAATTTTACATTTTTTGTTGATTTCCTTGTTGTATCATATATGCAAATGTCTAGATATCTTCAATAACCTGTATTATAGTACAGCAGATATGTGACCAAATTGTGCCTTTAATGATAGAAACATAAAACTTGGCACACGTGTAATACTTATCAAGAGATTTAATTTTGGATACGCGGCCATCTGAGATTTCGTCTATTGGAGTAATGGCAGCTGTCAAACTGCTAAATTTTCGTACTTTTTTCGAATTTTCCCCATTTTGACCATGAAAGAGCACGTTTTTGACAAATATCATATTATACATACTCGTATTTAAACTACATTAAATTTGCTACAAGTTGATACCAAAATGGACTTGTTAGCTATAACAGTTTTTGCGATACAGCTGCTCAAAATTTCACATTCTCCAAATTTGGACATTTTTAGTTGATTTCCTTGTTTAATCATGTATGCAAATGTCTTCATATCTTCAATAAGCTGTATTGTATAAGTAGTGAAGTAAAGATTTATTGAATTTAACATTTTGAAGAGACTGGGAGATTGAGTAAACGTTTTGAGGGAGGGGGGAGTTTTCTGTTCACAACCAGAGAACTGATATCCAAAAGAGAAAGGATATTGAAATCCAAAGCTTCCTCTGAATATATTTAGAGTTCCTTCAAACCTTTTTAAATCATGTTAAATAACAACTGTTTAAGAGTTATTGTTGTTTCATGCATAAAGAGTGTGCTCCTCGTAATTATATATATTAGAGTTTAATTACAATACAGTCAAACCTCGTCAACTCGAACACGCTTAAAATGAATTACGTCTAAGACGAACTGCCGATCCCGGTCCTATTTTAACTACACATACGTTATTTATTGTTTTTTGGATTAAATGAAATGCGCTTAAGACGAATTGATTTTAAAGGTCCATCTATGTTCGTTTTAACGAGGTTCGACTGCAAATTTATTTAAATATTCAAGAAATTAATGAATCATTTAAAGAAAAAAAGAAGACACAGTGTCACTCTGATTGCCGACCTCATATTGAAACGAACTTCACTGGTCAAAAAGCCATTTTAATTTAAACATCTTTAATTCTTTTCGAGAGGACATGGTAAACACGGAAAAGGAAATGTAACCTTTACTAGTAACATTTTATAGTCGTAAAAGCAGAAAAATGAGTTAAAATTGGAACTTATTTTAAGATCCTTATGCTAAAATCAATTAAGTATTTTAATTGTTAACAAATTGCAACTGACAACATATAAATCGTTTTCTTTTCTTGCCGGCAAATAATGACATCGGTTTCCAATCTTGTAACCTTAAAGCTTAGCCACATTTGCTAAAAAGCGTTATATTTCGAGTTCTTTATGACATGGAAGTTAAAAACAAATTCCATCAAAAGCAGAAAGTTTCTCTTTTTTTTTTGGAACTATTCTTTTAAATTTTCAAGTATGCTTTCACTTCAAAAATAGCAAAAAACAATTTAAAAGTTTTTAGTTAATATCTTCGTTAGTTAAGGTTTTCCGAAGACGTGACCTAGATAAGCACATTCTCGACAGACTCACCTTTCGAATTTGTTTTTTAATTGGTCCATCCGTTTAAGCGCTAGAGTGCCACAGACACATACACAAATACAAAGGTCAACAGATGCACAGATCGACAGACACGTCAAACTTATAACCCCCTTCCTTGTTTCCCCGGATGTTAAAAACAAAAGAGAAAAAAGACATATTCAGGAGCAGCAACTTTGAATGTCCGTCATTACTGAAATATAGGAATCTGGGGTGTAATGTAATGTAATATGCAAAAACTTACATGGTTGAATATCCAGAATTACCACATTATATATTTAATACCTGTATCCAAATTTGTAAGCAACTACTATTCAAGGCACAATTCCATCAATTTGGTCATATATCTGTTGCGCATTTTTGGGCGATAAAAAAAGAACTATGAAACGCCCCTAGCGGTTAAAGTTAAAACTCGTTAGAAAAAATAATGCAATAGAACTTTAATATAGAAGGGTATTAAATTCCGTAATTTTTTTCGCAACATACTCTTATTAACATTGTGAATAACGAAACAAAGTACATAATACGTTACTCAGCGGCCGGAATTTCGAACGTCCGCCATTACTGAAATATTCGAAATCTCAGATGGCCGCGTATCCAGAATTACTCGTTAATATATATAGTGTGTGCACCCCAAGTTATTTGCTTCTATCATTAAAGGCACAATTCCACTATTTTTTGTCACATATCTGCTGCACTAATAGGAAAATTAGCTGGTTAGTGGCTCACCTTCGAAAATATCCCAAGAGAGAATAACTGAAAGTTTTTTTTATATAAATTTAGGTAGGAATGTGGCTTTTTCCCAGAAATTTTCTGAAATTAAGGGCGATAAAATGCGTTTTTTGACTTTCTTTGTTCTTGTGAGGGAGCTAGTCTTCCAACTAATGGGAGGGGCTTAAGCCCCTTAGCTCCCCCCATGAGTGCGAAATATTGGGAGATTATTTTGTGGAAATCATTGATATGCAAAATTGGCCAATTACTGATGAATTGAAGATTTTCAACGTTTTATCGCTCAAAATTGCAGATTACTGAAGACATGTGTTTCAGACTTACAATTAACCACTGTTTCAATGTAACAATGTGTGAGGTTTAGGATGAAAGGTCATCTGAGAAAATTTCACTTCATTGCATTGAAAGAAAGGTTCTTTGTAACTAGAGGAATGTATTGTCAGTTATCTGCAATTTTTTTTTTTTTTTGTAATATTGGGAGATTACATTCATTAACTTTTCACGCATGAAGGTATTCACTCAGTTTTCAATGATTAATTGGCTGTTTTTTTTTTTTTTTTTTTCACCAATTTTGAGAAATATTGTAATTCCACCTTTGGAAAACGTAATCTAGATTTCATTTGCTTACTCAAGAAATTTTTCGCAGTAATAAAATATACCAGCCTGCTGTTATGTGTGCATTAGTTATGTTTTGGTTCAGTGTCATTATTAGTAATTTAACCTTATACTTATTTTGAATTTCAGTATTGATGAAGAATGCTTAAATGATGGTTTTAACTTGAAACCTAAGTCCCTACACTGCTGGTTGACGAGGACTCTGTACAATAGGTAATGAGAACATAACCATATATTCAAGGCGATGATCTTGCTTTTTTTTGCCTGCAAAAATTGTGCATTATTTAGTCAATTTGTGATAATTCAAAGACTTATGACTCGAATATTCTCTTATCTTGAAGTTCATTGGGTCCCAAACTCTTGAACTTTTGGGAACTTCTCATAATTCAAACTGCCGAGATAACTCGAAGGTTTTAGCTGCTCACTTGGAGCTTTGAGTTATTATGAGCGTATACAATATAAAAAAATTTGTAATCATGTCTTCATTACTTAAAAAAAAAGAAAATAAACAAAAATAACTGGAAACAAGTTGAGGTTTAGTCTCTCAGATAGAAATCATATTGTGTTTAAACAATTGTTTAAAATTCCTATTTGTATTAAAATGTTTCAAAAATAACAAAGAATTCAAGACTATTTCTTTGAAAGTTCTTATTGGACCATTTTATAGCATTTGAATGTTGTGGAGTCTACATTTTACAAATGTTGAAAAATCAATATTTATTACATCCAAGTATAGAAATTAATTCTCTCTTTTTTTTTTTTTTGCCAGTAGAGAAGTCCTACCAACAAACTCAAAATAAAATAAAGTGCTGATTGAATGGAAAATAAAATAGTTATGGCAAAAAAGTATCTTGTTTCAAACTCAGCATAAAAATATGTAAAAGAGTTGATCAAAATTAGGTCCCAAACCCTCTGAATTTCATTATTCTATGCTATCAAAGTTTTGTTTTTTAAATGGATACACTGCAGACAATAAAAAAAAAGTATATATGGGTGATTCTACAAAAATGGGCGAATTTGTGTTCCATACTGATTGCTCTTTTTGTTTTTAATTTAATAAAAAACTATTTCGGGAATATTTTTATGCGTCTTTTGTTCTGTAATTTTTGTTATCAACAATGTCAATATTTAATTATTATTCATAAAAAAAAAGGATATTAGATTGAAATGTCATCCACATGCCCTGTCCATAGGTGCAATTTTCACAATCAATGGAATATAGATTTAAAAAAAAATAAGTGATTTTTTTCTCAAGAGTTTTTTATTTATAAATATGAATGTGTGCAAGATGTAAATCACAAAAAAAGCAAAATCATATGAAAATATTTCTAAAAGTTAATCTAAACTTTGTCCCAGCGATTATCAGTCATCCACATGTCTAAAAAGTATAGATATTTTTCTCTGAAATGTTTTATTTCAAAATCTGGCAACACATCTTAAAATAAAGCATGGAACTTTGTTATTCCTGGATGAGGATTAATTTTGCTGTTCTGCAATTACTTTTTGATAAAAAGCAAGCTAAACTCAACTTTCAAGGCAAGTGTTTTTTATCTTTGTCATTAACATGCCCCACAGAATGCATGTAAAATGTACATGTAAATAAATTTTGATAATGAATAATCCTAAGGCTTACATTTGTGGGTTCTAATTCGAAGTGAAGCCGAAAAATATTCAGATATGACTTTTTGAGAACACAATTACTTGTGTTTTGTCATTCACATGCCCTTTTTCTATTGTCATTCACATGCCCCAATATAAGACACGTGGATGAATCAGAAGCCAAACTATGACAGTACAATGTTTAAAAATTGTCTAACAGTTTACTGGTTAAAAAAATTCATTAATATACCTATTGTGTTTGTGTCATTCACATACTTACTGTGTTATATTCACATACCCATTGTGTCATCTACATGCCCTTTTTATCATTCACATATGCCTTCAAAAAAAATAAAAATCCAAAAATACAATAAAATACAAACATTTAAGCTCTGCTGATATTCTATTTTAATTATGTAACTTATCAAGTGCTTTGCTGATTTTTTTCAGATTTTTAATTTTAAATTATTTTTTTTGAAATCTACATGTTAGAAATATTCCCGTATTTGTAGAATCACCCATATCCAAAAATGTTACGTATGCAACAAAAATAAATAAATATATAAATAATCAACCACAAATTCATCAGAATTTGAAATTGTGTTAACGTGGTGGTATTACAAGTGCAGTATTTTTAAAATAGTAACAAAACGAGGAAAGCAATTTTATATACTTTAAGACACAATGATGATCTTGTTTACTTATCCCCACTACCAAAAGCATTAGAATTCAAGGATAGCATCTATGCAGCAGTAATGACCACATTTAAAGTGTTACTTGTTTTACATAATTTGTTGCGTCATCTTGGTAATGGTCATCACTGCTGCATGGATGTTATCCTCGAGTTCTTCTGAGCTTTTGATAGTGTGGGTACATAAACAAAGTCATTAACAGGCCCCCAAAGTACTGCAGCAGTGGATGAATATCATGCATATTGTAACACGATTATGCATTTCTTGTTTTATGGCCATTTAAAAAATATTGCACAGGTATTACCACTTGTGTAACACAGTTCCAAATCTTGAAAGTTTGCAGTTCCTTTCATATGTTCCTCATTTTTGCGTGTGCCATACTTTTGGATAGATAGCATTTTGAAAACGAATTAATTATTTGGAGAAACCCTGAATTCCTCTGTACTTTATTTTCATATGTTTTGTTCTGTTGCAGGAGGTCTAAGTTTGAACCTTTGTGGAATATATTTGCTGTTGGTGGTATGCAAGATGGAGTACCGTAAGTTATTTCCCTCTACTTCAGTGATCATGTTTAAAAGTAATTTTGAAGTTGTTTAAGGAATTATTGATAGTTTTTAATTTTGACAGATTAACTGAATGATAAAGGATAAATAAAAGTTGTAAATGCTTATGCTTGCAAAAAACTACTGACATATGTTTTGTGATTACTAGAAATATTTTTTTCAAAGCAAAGGCTTTTTGTTGGAAGTCTTTTTCATCTATAATTACTTTGTTTTTGTTTTTTTGTTTTTTTTTTGCTTTGAAAACAAGTTCGCGTTAACCACAAAAAAAATGTTTGCAATTTGCTCGAATTGCAAATTTATAACATTGTGATATTATCTTTTACTTTTTAGCACTAACTATTTATTTTTTACATGAATGAGAGTTTGATTCTTTTCATTATTGCTGCTTTAGAATGTGTTTTATTTGTTTTTCCATTTGTTATGCATTTTAATTTACGCCTTTGTTTATTTTTAGAATTTTTAGTCAGTTTTTGTTTTTATATCCAAATTCTTATGTAGTTACTCTCAGGGCTTGTAAATGACTTGCTAAGATTGTAAGACTAAAAATGTAACCGTTATTCAAAAGTAGTCTTCGGAAATGAATTTAAGATGAAAATGCACCAGAGAGAAAATAAATATGTCCAACAGTTTCATAGACCTTCTTTCACTTCCAAAGTTTAAGTATTTCATGTCCTAATTCAGCGGTTCCCAAACTTTTAAACTCTCAGAATACTTAGTGCGTTGCCTTTACCAGTGAGAAGGCTTTCCTGTTAGACATGCTACTTGAGGCCCTCTTATAGACAGACGTTCATGTAGAGGTTACATTTGGTTTGTGTGGCAGAGGTACTCGAGAGTGTACTGTAGTGCAAAAGTTACATGTATGTTTAAATGTATTTTGCATGTAACTTGCATTTTTCGTCTCCTACTCCTGAATTTCAGGATGTTTCATACACAATAGTATATCAAGGGCAACCCTAGTTATTCAAACTGCCCTAAGGTTTTGGAAATGTTTATTAGCAGTTAGAACTACTTATTTGCATTCTGAATGAAAGTATTATATTATGAGTAGAAACCCTGAACATGTTAAATATCAGTTATATTAGATGATGTATTGAATTAAATGGAAATGGGATCTACTCCATATAGCTTTAGAATATTGATTGATTTTGAAAAATATTGATTGCCCAAATTTTAAAAAGCACTTTGTCTAATATACTGTGTTTTTCAATGAAATGCTGAATAAAACTCTTTTTATTATTACCTAAATGTTTGACTTAATAAATTGGTTCTGAATAATTGATTTTAGTTTCCTTGGAATTGTGGATAAGATTGGTACATCTTTTCAATCTCAAAGTGTTGCTACAGGATTTGGAGCATATTTAGCTCAAGTAAGTTGGTTTATTGAGATATCGGAATATTCTTACGCCAAGTTTTTTTATACATAAATAATAAATGTTTGAAAAGAACCATTCTTTGGAAAAGCTGTCATTTTGTTCACCACGTAAGAGGTAATATATTTCACTGAAAATAGTAATTTTAAACGAAAAACCTTTTTAAATTTTTATTTTCAATTAAATATATCAGTTGGCAGATGTGAGACGTAAAGTTTGTTCTTCTATTGACTGATCCAGTAGTTAATTGCCAAATTATACTCACCATTGTTAATCTAGTTATATCCTGCTGCAGTAAACTTCAAGGGACCTCAAATTTTGTTTGCTGTAATGAGCCTCAAATAGTGTTCCCACTCATTTAAGAAAAAAAATCAAGGACTTTTTCAAAAAATTCAAGGATAATAAATTTATAGTTTTTAGGCCTGGTAAAGCACATGAAAAAATTTTAATCAAATATGTTCCTATATGACCTTTAAATGCTTGGTCCTGTTCTTGCTTATTATTTCAGGACAGGAAACAATTAGGAAAATAAGAAAAACCAGGAAAAATCACGGAATTTGACAATTTGGTAAAAGTTGTGCGAAATTCCTGACAGTCCCACGTCAAACTTGCCTTTGACGTCTGAACTTTAATCTTGGCACATGAAAAATTGAATCCATATCAGGAGGTTGCCTTTTTCTGAAAAAAAAAATCGCTAACCCAGTCCCCTTAGAACGAAAAAAAAAAAAAAAAGCAAACACATAATACAAAATCAATATGAATGTTACATCTGATTTCAATAAATTCATATAATTTTTTTTTTAGCCAATCTTACGTGATGCAGTTGAAAAGAACCCTAATTTAACAGAAACAGAAGCTCTTGATTTATTGAAACACTGTATGAGAATATTGTACTACCGAGATTCTCGATCCTTTCCAAAAGTAAGTGAAATTTTTATTCGTAAAAAAAAATCATAGGTGCAAGATTTGCAGTCTTTATGAAAAATGACTGATATTGAAATCAAAATCAAGATGGATAGAAAGATGATTCTTTTCAATAAAATAATAAAATATAACACAGATATGAAATTTCCCCCCGAAATAGGATAGTTTTTTTTTGGCCCTGTTTTAGGTCTTGCCTCCGTGAAAAAATGACCTTTTTTCATTTTATTACTCTAGAAAACGATTAAAATAATGTTAATAAAATGTAACATTTGCAAATAAATTCATGCACCTGTTACAAGACACCCTTTTTTCAAACCGAAAAAGCAGAGATGAAAACTGAAATGGAGTCTTTCCCCCTGAGTGAACAAGATTGCTATGCTTCCCTTTTGCCTCGGTTTTTGCTTTTTCTTTCAAAACCATTGTTTTTGGATAAAAACTCATAGAAATATTTTTTTTGCAATGGAAAATAATTCATGTTACTATTGACTGGAAATTGGATAGATTTCAAAAATTAAGACAATAACACTAGTTTTAGTATGACTGAGAGGCAAAATCAGTTAAATTTCAACAGCTGACAATTTTTTTAAATTTCATATTAGTTAGTATTATGAAATTTTCATAATACTAACTAACAGAAAAGAACAGAACAGCTAGTAGATGGGCGTGTGTTTTTAGATTATCTCCCTCAAACTATTTATATCATGCATAATAATTTGATTTTTCTTACAGTATACATTAGCCAAAGTGGATCAAAATGGTGCAACAGTAGAAGGACCTTTTGAAATAGATTCTGATTGGACTGTGGGACTCGGTATTGTGTAAGTTGTAACTTTAGTGAATTTTTTTTACATAACGAGCAAGCTAGTAAATGGTAATACATAAACATTTTAAATTTTGGGATAAGCTACCCACATTTAAGTCAGTGTTGTAAATTTGTGTCATTTTACGACATTTTTTTAAAATTTGACACCGTTATTTCCAACTCCAGGTTGCGAATTTAACGTCTTGTATTTCAAGTTACATTGAAAGGCATTTTTTTCCTGACTCGTTATAGCGCCTAAGGATTAATTTGTGAAAGTAATTTAAAAATTGCAATCAATTTAAAAAAAAAAATCATTTCTTGTTGCATATCAGCTGTGTGTTTTATTTTTTAAGAAGTAATGTTTGGATACATGTATTCGATTTATAAAAATGGCACTTAGGCTGTTTGTTTTGACACTTAAAAACTTACACCTATGTTTAAATTAATTTTTATTTCAAACTCTGATCCACATTGGCTCCCCATCACCTATAAATACATTTTTTCATTACTTCAAAGCTATGCCTCCATTATTTAAAGCTTTTTTAAAGCCTACCTAAAATTTACTTTTATTTATACTCTCTTTCAGGGCCATATTTAATGGATCATTTTTAGGGTTCAAACCCCCTCCAAAATTTTTCAAGACTATTCCAAAAAATGCAGTTTAATTCTCTTTTTTTGCTGAAAAATATTATTACTATTTTATTTTTAATTTTCTTATTTACTTTTCAATTTCTTTCGAAAAATTAAATTATCATTATTGAATGATATTAAATTAATTGATTTATCTACAGTACTTATCTTTATTGTAGTTTTTGCAAACTCTAGTTCATACACAACAATACACCTTTCTCGCTAGGGCGAAGATGCTTTGTACATGTCAGAATTTTTTCCTTCATTAGAAAGATATGTTAATATTTTATTTATCATGTTAGTGCCCCTTAAAGATCTACTGTAATAAAACAATAGAACATAGAACACAAAATCAAATTTTATTTATCATATATATTAGGAATGCACCGCTTAATCGGCAGCAGCGATTAATTGGCCACTTTGCTGATTATTAATAATCACCAAAGTTTTACCGATTAATCGGCAGAAATTTTTTTCTTCTTTTTAGCTTTCAAAGTATACCTTCACTTTGAAACGATGAGGAATTATTTAATTAACATTAAACAAATGTATTTTCTGCAATCCTTACTATAATTTGTAGTATGAAAGTGTGTATACAGAGTAAAAACAAAACAAATAGTTCATGTAGTGGGTAAAACTAAAAGGAATATCAAAAGATAACCCTCACAGATGATATTCATATGACTGTTAGGAATAATTAAATTCTGCTTTAGTTGCTAACCCTTTGAATACATTAAATTAGATCAAATCTATGATTCCATCCACTCTAATTAAGTCCAGTACGAAAAGTGGCTTGTGAATACAGGTCTTCCCGAGCTAGCCCCTAACAATTGAGGATAGGTATAAATTAATGGGCTCACCAGGGCCTCTAGTTTTTTTCTTCATGTCTAGTTAACGTAAATAATAATGTGTTACTTACATGTTAATGTAATTTTATCAACAAAAAATGAAAATTAATTTAAAGAAATTGGAACAAATTTTAAAATTATTTTTGGGAAAAATGAAAAGAAAAAGTAATTTTTTTCTCAGAAATAAATTAGTAACTATTTCTGAAATCTGGATTGTAAAAGAAAGAAAAAAAAACAGTGATGGGTAAAATTGGTAGTATTAAAAATTAGTATCATTATTTATCAGCCAATTAATGGCTGTTGATAATTGGCTGATGGCTGATAATATCCCTATTTGATGAAACTCTGAACTATGCAATAACTTTATGAATAAGATTTGTTGATATTCATTTTTTTTTCAGGGGCTACGAGTGAATTTGATGAAAGTGTAGAAGTTATTTTCATTATTTTGTAATAAAAATGTTCTCAAGTTTTATGGTCAGTATGTTTATTAAATACTGTGAAAGTTAAAAAAAAAAAAAAATACATAATAGCCTATTTTATTCTATCGTCGTTTTTTCTTATTTCCTTTTTTGGCAGCTTGGATATTTTGGGATGATTCATTTCCACCTTTGTTCTGGGTTCTCGTTTTCAATTTCAAAATCATTTCTGCCACATGCATAAGTAATGCATCTTCTGCAAAAAAAAGTTAATATCTATAAATATTTGATAAATTAAATAAGTACACTAAACTTAAAAATACAAATTTATACATATTTACTTGAAGGAAACTTGGGATTTACTAAAGTTCCATCATCATTCTTTAATTGGACTCTGACACGGCCTCTAAAAGCAACGCTATCTTTATTCTGCTCTCTACAGTATAATTTATTCTGGAAAAGGTTATCACTATTAGAGATGTTAAAAAAATACACTGACTAAATTGTAAATTATTAACAAAATGCAAATAGGGGGCATTCGAAAAAATATCAAGACAAATTTAAAGACTTTGTAAGAAACTGATCACGCAGTTTCAGTCTCTCTAGCGCCTAAAAATGAGTCGTGCAGAATCAAAACCTGTTATATCCATTTCTCAAAATCCATAGTTTCGAAGGCGGAACTATAGATCTAAAGGTTTTGACTTAAAACCCTTTCTTTATATTCACCTTTTGTGGAGATCTATTGCCATTGGTATATAAATGAGCTTTTAAACTTAAAATTTTTTAAGTAAAATTATTTTTCATCAATAGGACTTTAAGGGTTCTGATCTGAACCCGTTACCGCCCAGTGACTTATTTATAGATCACCTCTTTTCACTCGTTGAAAACTATACCTTTTTGTCATTTCTTATTAGCTGATTTCCTATTGGAAATTGGTTCAACAGGAAACCAGCCCATAAGAATAAGAAATTATAAAAGGTATAGTTTTCAGTGACAAGTCTGAAAAGAGGTGATCTACAAATAGGTAACTGGGCAGTAACGGGTTAAACGACTCCGACGATTATTTTGAGTTCTTAACGCAGAACAGTCATGCAATCAAAACATAATAGTAACTCACTTCAATATTACAATTACACAAGGCCAAAAATATTGACCATTAAAGAGCTGTACAATGAAAACAATTTTATAAAAACTGATCAACTTTCTGGAAGCATCAGTAGCTCTGACAATTGTAATCCATTTAAAAACTTCCAAGGTTTTTTTTTTTTTTTTTTATCTTAATATTATACATAATCATTAAATCTAGTTTAACAGAACATAATCTTTTTAAATGCTAGCTATTTGCTAATTGCTTCAAAAAATGAGTTAAAATTTTGTTTTGACTTGTTTGGATTTTAGGTTGGCAGATTCTTGCTCTCTATTATATCAATTTAGATTTACATATTTTTTTCATGACATTATGAAAAAGTTTGCACCTGAAAAATAAAAAACTTACAAATTATGTTTTAACTACATATTTTAAGTCTGCAAAATTGTGTGAATACATTTAGATGCAGAAGATAATATTGGTTAAAGTGAAATTCATTTGAGATAAAATAGTTGCTAAACACTTGTATCTTTTTTCCCTAAAAAATAATTTGTAAAAGGCTTTAAATAAAAATGCATAGTGCAATCAAATCTCTTTAATGTGAACCCAATGGGGACAGTAAACTAATGATTTCCATGTTTACTGGATTTTGATTTAGTAGACAAAATTTTTTGTTTTTGTGACTCAAAAAAGTGTAGGAACCAAGTATTTATACAGAAATACATACTAGGGTGGTGTGAGAAAAACAGTAATTTTATTTTCCGTTCGCTTTAACATGAAAAAAGTTGCAAATGGTGAAATCTTCACATTAAAAGTTGAAATAGGATAATATCTTTCAATGAGCCTGAAATAAGTATTTCTTCTGAATGCATTATCCACAGGTTAAGTTAATACTTTCTTTCAAGTATTTCATATTAAGGATGGCGGTATTGCTTTATTTCTCTTTTTATTACAACTTTTTTTGTCTTAAGCAGGATTTTGTCCAGATCATCATCTTCTTAAACAATTGATTTAGCCTTTATTTTTAGCTCCATCTGATGGGGGATGGTATTTATTTAATGTTAAGCAACATTTTGTGCTAAGTTTGTAGTAGATGGGTTTTACTGTAAAATCATTTACAAAGAGATATGTGTGTGTGTGTGTTTTAACCTGTAAAAAGTAACATAGGTTATTCCCATTTAATCTGCAAAATAAGGTGCAGAGTTAAGAAAAAACAGTTTGAAGTGAAAAAATAATTTAGTCCAAATGGATCTTATTTCCCCTAACTTATGTTTACGGAATTCAAGGGCATAAAAAAGTAATTCAAACACAAAAAGTTTGACATTAGAATTACCAGGGCAAGGAGTGCTTATGGTCTTTGAAAAAGGTGAGAAAGGTGAAAAATTTTAAAACAAAAAATTGACTAAAGGTGATCAAAAGCAATTCGTTTAAAAAAAATCAGAAAATGACCCTCCCTTTTCCTGACTTAAACCAAATGGCCTATATACATTTTTGAAAGACTTCATAATTCTGAACATGAATTTTGAGGTTTGAGATAGCATTATAAGGCCAGAAGTAGCAAAATAAGGCCAGAAGTAGCAATAAGGACATATTTTCAAAAAAACTTACATTGATAAATGCAGTTAGCCTTAAAAGATCTTTTTACTTCCTTTTACGTAGTAAAGGAAGTATTGTGATCGCGAAAAAAAAAATCACTCAAATTTGAGTCTAAATTTTGATTTTGCTCTCCCCCGAATGAAAATTCCTTAGTTTTTTTGACCTGTCAGCACGTGCATATGTACCTACCAATATAGAAGCAGCCGAAATTTTTTTTTTTCAACCACCCCCGAGTTAATTACGACGAGTTTTCTAGTGACGTCTGTATGTACGTGTGTGCGTATGTATGTATGTGGGTCGCATAACTCAAAATCTATATGTCGTAGAAGCTTCTAGCTTGGTATGTAGGCTCTGAGGATGGTCTAGTTGTGCACCTCCTCTTGTGGTTGCATTTGAATGTTCCCAAGGGGGTGTTTTTCCCCTATTTTGGGGTAAATCAGTGTTAATTTCAATGCAGACTCAAGTGATATGAATTGGCGCGACCACTTGGCGATATGTCGCCAAGCTTTTGGTCGTCAAGTGTTTGACGCCAACTTGGCGACATATGGCCAAGTTGGCGACAAATTTGGCGAAAAAATTATTTTTTGAATTTGGGTTCAACTTGGCGCTATTGGCGATATTTTGCGAAAAATTCACTGAATGATATTAAAATCAGCAATATTTAGAAAATTAACCATTGCAAAATATTTTTTGCATTGTTTCGTGGTAGATTAGGAGAGTAAATATTTGAATTGTTACCTTGCTCACTCCAAGCACTTTTTTTAACACTTAAGGCAACTATTAAGAAATTTACACGTCAAAGGAAGTAGTGTGGGGTCCATACCATATTTTTTCTTAAAATTTATAGAATAGAGCTTTATTTTAAAATTTATAGAATAATGAAGTAAAGAGAAAGATAAACATATTTTATATTCTACCATATTTGCTATCAATGCTAGACTCAGCTTGTTGAAATATCATCAGCATTCTTCCTTTTTTTTTCCTTTGTAATTACAAAGCATATATGTTCACTCAAAAATGCTGACAATAGAGAATAAGTGAAAAAGTAAACATTGGAAAATCAGAAATTTAGACAAAATAATAACATAACTTACAATGTAAAAACAAAATAACGTTGAAGTATGAAACTGAAGACATTTTATATTGCTTGAAAAATTTTTTTTTCCTGGGCAAGTACTGAAAATATCTAACGACCTGTCCAATACTAAAGAGAAAAAAAAACCTATATACTATATTTTTAGACAGTTGAGTGCTGTGCTGTGAAAATCTCCATTTATTTCAAGCAAATCCTTATCACACACCACATCAGCTAAATTACCTGTATAACTTATGAAAAATTTCTTTTCAATGTATCAGTGGTTCATTTTGCTGCAGAGTGGGAGGTATAAAAGGTAGTGTTAAAAATAATGGTGCATATTTAGTGCTACTTTTTAAATTATTTTCACTGTTAAAGCTATCATTCAGATACTTTTCAAGAATTTAATTTTTTGAAGATAGATTTTCCTAAAACACATTTCAAGAAAAGTTTAAAAAGGCGACTAAAAAGTAACCAAAATTTTAAAAGGTGACTCGACCAATATTCACAGAGATAGGACCCACAGTGTTTTGTGACTTACACCACTTTACACTCGTTGTCAATAACATGGTTTGAAGAAAATATAGCCACTAAAAGCTTCAGTAAAATGACAACTGGTCATTGTACTTAAAGAATGGAAAAACTGAAAGAATCTAATTTTATGCGTGAGCCCCAAAACTTTGAACTCTAATATCTATTTGAGTTTTTATTACAAATCTTTCAAATTTTTTGTGTTGAAATTATCTTTTAATGGAAATTTTTTTCCTAAATATAAGTTAGGAGACTTGGAGTCTGTATAAGAATTAGATTTTGTATTTTTTCACTTTTTTTTCTCACTTCAAATTTTTAATAGCATAACCCTGCAGCTTATTTTCCTATTTTTGCAATTGAAAATATGCATCTAGGTTGCGAAAATAAAGGTCTTGCAGGTTAAGTAGGAACATTCTACATACAAAACATATATAAAAAGCAATAAAACTCGAAGGCTTAATCCTGCACTCACACAAAATCACTCTGATTTGAATTAACATCATACAGGGGTGATTGGGTTCCGGTATTTTACCGGATTTCCGGTATTTTCATTATCGATTCTGGTATTTTCGTGTTCAAAAATACCGGAAATAAAATATTTTTAATTATGCTTTTGTTTTCCCACCTTCGGTATTTTTTTTATTTTTCGAATTTTCGGTGATTTTCCGATAATTACTAAGAATATTCATCGAGCAAAAATGTGAAGATGCCATTCTATTGTTTTTGACTAAAAACTATTTGAAACTATTCGAGTGTATGAAATGTGTCTTGTTTGTTTATGAAAGGCAATTTATTATTAAATATGTATAATTATAAAATTAGGTGTGCTTAAATAATAGGGGCCTTTGTTTTTTGAAACAAGCACCCCCCCCCCCCCCACACACACACACACATTTTCTCTTCAAAACTTTCAGGTATTTTTTCATGAACTCACAATCACCCCTGATCATAACTCCTTCCTCAAATGTTCTCAGTTTTGAAATTCTCTAAGCTGAGACTTAAAGGGATGAGTTATGATGCTAATCCAAATCGGAATGTTACAGATTTTTTCCATAATAAGGCCCTATGTTTGAAAAATTAGTACTCAATTTTCACTTTCTTATGTGTTCTGATATTTCAAGAAAGGATAGTTCTAAGTTTTCAGTTCCAAATCAAAAGGAACCCTCCAAAACCATTCATACATACCTCTACACCAATCTGGAATGCTGAAGCATCTAAGACATCTCTGATTTCTTGACAAGTTGGATTCTCAACACACTAAAACGAAAAAAAATTTTTTTTTTGAAATGAAAATCACTAGTTTTGTTTAAGAGAATTCATTACGTTGTAACACTTATTTCACTATTGTTTAAAATTAGCAACAGAGCAGACCATGTGGTCTTCAGAAACCAGGGTGTAAAAAAATCAATGATTTTTTCAAAAAAATCAAAAAAATCGGATTTTTTTTATTTAAATCAGATTTTTTTGATTTAAATCAGATTTTTTTGATTTTTTTAAAAAAAATTAGAAATTTCAGTTATTAATTAATTTTTATTTGTGAACAACTTACCTTTAAGTTTTTAAAAATACAAAAACACCTTTGAAGTAAAGCTTCACCAGTAAGAAACCCAGAAAAAAGTGTTAGGAGCCAATCTGAAAATAATCCTGTCTACTAGCTAGGATAAAAATCAAATGGGGCAGGAAGCTCAACCCAATCCTCACTTCATTCAGCCCCCCCCCTTTATTTTGCTTTTGTTTTGTAAAGCTGGAATATGCTCCATTTCAGTCACTAATAAAGACTGCCCCCCCCCCCCCCCCAGTTGCTAATGCAAGGTCACCAGTCGCTAATGCATCTTCTGTTTGGTTGTTTTTGTTTTTTCTTTTCCAGGGTTCCCACCCTCTCAGCAGATTAAAAAAATAGGGCCTTTATATGACCCTTTTCAGGCCCATTTTCCAGAATATATAGGGCCACTTGACGTTATCTAGTCGTACTTCTGCTGAATAACTAACTTTTAAAGGAAGAGCTTATCAGTTAGTCGAAAAACATAACTATTATGTTCTTGCCCAATATATTCATTTCTATAAACAGCAAAGCTTCAACTCCCATGTACATTTTATTACTAGTTATGTATCATTTTACATTTTTAACACAGCTTAAGAAACGAGCAACAGGTACTATACAGCTACTACACTCACGCCAAAAATTTTATGAACAAATTTTAAATAAAATTGTAGCAGTTCCTTTTAAACCATTTAAATGTAGTACAATATGACACACACTTCAATTTATAAAATTGAAGGATTAACAAGCAGACTCTAGGCCTATATAAAAGAAAAAAATCCTATCCATCTAGGAGCGCATTCGTGGTGGTCAAATATGAAATGCAAACGTTTGGTTTAAAACTTCCACGACAATATGAAAAATTTAGACATTTTTTTGGTTTTTTAGTTGCATAATTATCAATAACATTTGGATATTCTTTTGTTAACAATGTGCTTTAACTTAAAATTGAGGAACTAACTACCTTTGTGCTTGAAAAGTAAACTAAAGTTTTTTTATGTTTTATCGCGCAAAATTAGATTTTGTGAGCTAAAAATTGAAAAACCTTAATTTAAAAGTTTAACTTCGCTTCTTTTAGTTCTACTGTTCTTTCTCTTTCTCATTCATAACTTCTCTGCATCTTCTAAAATCCATTTTGCAACTTGATTTCAGACAAGACATTGTTCTTAACAGCTGACTTTAGTCATTGGTTTGCTAAATTTAATAAAAAATCTGATGACTCTTGATTGGATTAAGCTTCTTGTGTAACTATCGTATACTGCTTCACATTTAATTTGTTTGTCTCTCTGCTTTTAATGCCTTAAATATGTGCTGGTTACAAAACTTTAGAACTTCTAAACAGTAGAATGAGATAATTATGTGCTGCCATAAAGTATCTCTGAATTTTGTACAACACATCAATATTTTATCTTTCCTTTAATGACCTAATGGGAGCACTGCTGCTAGTAGCATGGAAAATTCTATTTTAAGCTATTAAAATTATAATTTTACAAATTCAACTTTTCAAAATACTGCCTTTCAGTACAAAATCATAATTAAACATTATGTACTTGATTGTTTTAATTGCTTTCCAAAAAATGAAGCAATGGAGAACCTAATGCTTATTAAAATCAAGCTTGGAAAACTTAATAGGTATATAAATAGAAAAAATAAATTGTTTGTTATCAAAATATAAGCTAAAATTAGCTAATAGAAGGTATCTAGTGTCAAAATAACAGTTAACTGTCAAAAATATTAAAATGTTTGCAAGATGCATTTGGATTGAAATCTTCAACAGAGGAAGCTTCGTCCGCGACGTAAATGCTAGATGTTGACAAGCTTTTAAAAATAAATTACTTTTTTCTCAAATAAAACATAAAATAAGTTAAGCTGAGGTAGCATGTGTCAAAATAATTTTGGATTGTGAAAAATATCAAAATTTTTGCAAGATGCAAAAGGATTGAAATTTCAGATCAGGAGAATATTTTTCGCGACGCACATGTTCAGAATATCGCCATAGCAACCGTCATAACGTACGGTTAACAAAAGCAGAAGTTATGCCCCTTTTTAGCGATATTTGCTAGAAAAACGGCCGTTTTGGCGGCGCAATTTCGATCTAAAAGTGCGTTTGGGAGCAGGATGGCGCAAGATTCTTTATTTGGCGCAGCGTGGCGTAATTTGCGCAGCACTTGCACCACTGCAAACAAGATACGAAGAGAAAACAGAAATGCACGCTATTTCAAATCACCGTGCAAAATCGACCCACGCTCCTACGTATCAACAATCGTCGAAGAACGTCCATAAAATAACAAGTTCAGCTGTTCAGCAGATTTATAATCTTTAATTTTTTGCCTTTTTTCTTTGCAACCAGGAGCACAGCCTTTTAAATACTTGTGTTAAGATGGCTGTGCCAGGAGTCACGTATACGTCACGGAAAACAATACCCAATAAAAGTAGCTCACCCTCACACCACAGGCGTGGCTAAAGCCCGATAAGTCTCACCATGATCTGCGGCCTTGAATCTCCACGCTGTATTACGACGATCGAGAAAAAATGGGAGGGAGCGAGATGCGTACTTAGAATTCTTACAAATTCTTTTAAAAAAAAATAGGGCTTTGAATCATTTTTAGGGCTTTTGATAAAATATATGGCCTTTTTAGGGGCCCCTAAAAATCAAACTCAAAAATCGGGCCTTTATAGGGCCTTTTTCAGGCCCGTGGGAACCCTGTTTTCACTGAAAGTATATCACACACATTCTATCTTGTCCCTCCCCCCTCAATTCACTCTTTACAACACCTGCCCTGCACCTGCATGTATTTTCTTTATTTTACATATTGGACAACAAATAGCACTATTTGTGCATACATATTATTTGGACTGCAACCTCCCAGCATCTGTGGAGGGGGGATGAGTAGGATTACTTTTCCATTTATTAGATGGAATTCAAAGCTCTGAAAGAAAATGGTAAAAATAATGAAATTGGGATTGTCCAAGAGAATTTTTTAAGGATTAAAATAAAAAACGATTTAAATCAATGATTTTTTTAAAAAAATCAATTGATTTAAATCTCGATGTAAATCAATTGATTTAAATCATTGACACCCTGTCAGAAACAGAACAATTTCAAATAATTTAGGTGAAATTCTGGCATTGTAAAGAGTAAGAACCACATATAAGATTGCCGAAAAGGGAAAAAAGAGGAAGTTCAAGCAAAATAGAAAACTAGAAATATTTAAAAGAGTAAATGAAACATGACTAAAAATTTGAGTTTCAAACCTGCTTGACATCTTTATAGGAAATTAAATCAGCAGAAAAGGGTTAAAAATTTGTTTTGTTGTTATCAATCTCTTATTTTTCTTCATAACATATTTACCAAATTCAAGATGGGGTACTATGTAGGGCCCATGCCATTTCATGACTACCGATGATGCCCAGCGCAGCAAAAACAATAGTAGATGTATCTAATAAGCCTAGAAATAAAGATGCAGGACGAGGGGGGACAGCAACGACGTGAATAGCATGAAACGTCCACAAATCAGAGGTAGAAATTAGTGATGCAAGGAATATTCAGCCCCTCTGCCGAATATTCGGCTTCGGCCAAATACCTATTTTACTATTCGTCCGTGGCCGAATACTGTGCAAAAAATGTATTTAATTTTCGCACATTGAAAGTTTTATACACTTTTTAATTATTCTTATCATGGTTTAATGGACAAATGGCATGTCAAATGGGTTAGTTCACTTAATCAAATGTGAGAATTCCAAAATACGAAAATAACATTGATATATTTCCTACATAACATTTCAAAAATATTCTCTTTACAAGTTTTGAGGCAAATACCTGGGAAAAGAAAGTAAAACTTACTGTCTTCAAAGTAGAAGTTTCTAGTTTGGCATGTAGACCCTTGGGGGGGGGGGGGGGCACCTCCTCTTTTGACTGCATTCAAATATTTTCAAAATGGTTATTTTGCCCCTTTTTTGGAGTAAATCTCTTAAATTAAATTAATACAGTGATTTTATGATTTTGTGACCACTTGGGGATATATCGCCAAACTCTTGTTTTCCAAGTTTCTGTTGCTAAGACAAAGTTGGCGAAAAAATATGTTTCTTTGAATTTCGGTTCAATTTGGCGATATTTTGAGAATCATTTACTGAATGATGTTGAAATCATTTAGATTTAGAAAATGAATGATAGTAAAACATTTTGATTTGTGAAAAACTAGGAACTAAATGTTTTAATTTTTTGCTTGCTTGATCAAAGGCAATATACTATAGTATTTCTGCTCTTTTTACACGTTTTATGCAGTTTTATGCAATTTCAGATCACAGATGCTAATAAAAGCATCACTTTTCTTTATTTTTTAATTTACTATTTTATACTAAAATGCTATTCCTTTAAGAATTGTTGCTTGCATCCATGCAGCCATTCTTTTAAGCTTTTTGAAATATCAATTAGTTAATCGACATAAAAGGAAATATTGTGATGTTCATGCCAGTTTGTTCAAATAAACGGGGAAGGGGGGCATCAATACGTAGAATACAGCTATGTATTTGCACTTTAGAATAATGAGTATTGAAGCACTTATCATAGAATATAATAATAGAATAAATATGTTTTATAATCAAAAGAAAACGGCAACTATCCTTCACTTCTACTAGCTTCATGCTTTGAATAAAAGCTGCATATTCAAGAGAGAATTATAGGGTTTTTTTTAATTGTAAATTCTAATTTTTATTTAAAAGCTTTGACAAAAGATGAAAAGATGAGAGCATGTTTCAAAATTTAATTTGCCTACAAATTTTTATGCTTGCAAGGCCAAACAGAGGGTTTTTTAAACTACAAAACTTATTATTTACACCTGAAAAATTATCCAGTGTATAGAGAATTACGTTACAGTTCAGTCTTGATAGCTCGAAGCCTTATTACTTGAATATTTCTTTATTTTGAAATGAAGTTATATTTTTAGTTCACTTGATCAAATGTCACTTGGTAGTTTATTAAATTTGTAAGTTTTAAAGATATTCTTTTAGCTTCTGCCAATTTTTACCAATAATAACCAGTTTCTGGCAATGGCACAGCAAAAACTGGTTTCATCCGACAGAAAGCCAACCCTGCATTTGCGGAGGGATGCAAAAAGGTTGATTATAGGTTTAGTGATAGCCAGAATTTTTTTTTTTTTTGGAAAGGACTACTCAAAAATTAGGTATTCATTTATTTCAGGTTACAAAAGTCAAAATTGCTTAAATTACTGAATGAGGACATCAATTCTGATTTCATTTCTACTATTTATAAAGTTTTCTTCAACATTTAATACAGGGCCGTATTTAAGGGTGGGTTTTAAGGGTTCAAACCCCCTCCGAAATTTCTCAAAACTATTACAAAAATGCTTTTCATAGTTTCTCACTGAAAAAATTATTATTGCTATTTTATTTTAAATTTCTTGTTTACTCAGAAACTGCACTTGAAAATGAAATTGTCACTATTGAATGTTAAGAGTTTTTCTGCAGCATTTATTTTTATTATAGTTATTGCAAACATAATTTCTAAACAATACACCTGTTCCTTTGAATTTTTAACACCACTAAAAAAAAAACTCCAAAAGTACTCCTTTGAAAGCGCGTATACGAGGAAACTCATCTATTCAGATTTTTTTTTTCCTTCATTGAAAAGATGAGTCATTTTTTATATTTCATGTTAATACCCCATCAATTTTTTTTCTACAAATATCAACAGAATATGGAACATGAAATCAAATTTTATTGGCCTTACAGATTTCACGAGAAATAGGTTTGATAAAACCCTCCCCGAAAATAAGGTCTGGTTATGGCCCTGAGGAATTCAGTTCAATTTCAGGGAAGGAAAGGTATGGTTAAGTTTAGTCGTTTTCTATAGTAAAAAAGAGAAGTTGTACGCATTTCATGAGGGATATATCCCCCAATTCCACTCCATTTTTGCTTTGCTAATGACTAAGGCCCCTATATATACGAGCCGGCCGCATCAAGATTAAGTTTCACCACTTTGGATCCAGCGCGTTTGTGTGTTTGAGTGGTTGTCTTTTCTGGCCAGTAATCGCGTTTTGGTAATTTTTCACTGTGAGCAATTATTAGCGGCACGTGGATTTGACAAAGCTTAGTAATATGGCAAAACTTTTTTCTGGTAACCCTACTCCGCAACAAAGAAAATTTGAAAGTAAAAGTTAAGGAATTGGATCCAAAGTGATGAAACTTAATCTTTTCGCCGGCCTGTCTATATAGCGGCTCTACTAATGACTATGTGAAAACAAATGACTTGCATGACAGGCTAAAATACTCTTGAATGAGAATCAAGGGAGATTTAATTCATCAGTATAGAATTAGTGAGAAAGACATTACGGGCGAGATTTTATATTATAGAATCACTAAAAAGCAAGCCTTTTTAACTGGAACTTCAATAACCCCCACTGGAACGTGATTTTTCCATTCAGGATAAGCAATGAACAATTATTTTCAATTCACAATTATCAAATTTTCAACTTTGAGTCATTCAAAATCATTTAACTTTCTTAAAAAATAAAAAAAATGGATTATTTTACCTTATCTTTTCTAATTCTTCGACCTTCCGCGTATGTTTTCTTACTGTTTATGTATGCAGGATAAATGCAAATCCATCTAAAAAAAAACAAGTATATAAGTCGACAACCCCAACACAATCTCAAACCACACTGAAAGAAAATAACGTACCTTTCTCTGTCAGAATATTTCTTGTCCGGAGACCAGCATGAAACCATATTTACTTAACAGGACAACAATTAGTCAACCTCAACAATTTGCGATCAAAACAAGACACGTAACGAAACGATGTATAAGCACCCGCCTATCCCATTCAGCGATTCCACCATTCAGTAACTGCATCGCAAAAGTACCCGCCTTCGATATGGTTTACAGCCAATAGATAGCAAGGAAGAAATTTCTCTCTCTAGCGGCGAGAATAAATTCTCTCTCCACTGGCAAACAGCTCCACAAAATGCTTATCGGGTGACGTCACGTTGTATGCGCCTTGCCTCCTGACAAGTCGTGCTTACAAGAAGACTCTACACAGAGGTTCCCAAAGGTGGTCCACAGGGACCGTCCTCCGTAGTTTACAAGGGGTCCATATGAAGAGAAGAAAAACTTAGGGGTCCGTGAGATACAAATAGAGGTCCACCAGTGGCGGCTCGTGCCTTAATTTAGTGGGTGGGCCCGCAATTATACGTTTCCCCAGTAATGCTTACAAAGATAAAATGAAGGAAACAACTGTTAGTAAACTAATGCTGAGTGGCGAAAAATAATATTTAATTCAATGAATACAAACTTGCATTGCAAAATTATCTCATTTGATTTGATACATATAATAGGTTTTATATTTTAAATGCTACACCAGCCTTAAGCGTTTAATGTAATAATAATAACAATATTTTGCACAGACGACCGACTTTCTATGCATCACTCATGTTAAGCTAGTTCTATTTTGCCATTTTCGGACACTGGAAATGTTCATCACATCAAAAGTGTCACGCCTCAAGGCGGCGCAGCTACTCAAACATTATGGGACTACACTCAAAAAGAAAAAGAGCATTTATGCTTAAAAACACCCCCTCTCTTCCCTAAATTTTTCGGCCGTCTGCACCATAACTTTCTGAAAGCCTTTATCAAATTAAGGAGCGCATAAAGTAAATGACTAGATATGAGCACGCTTAGAGGGATTTTTTCTTTTTTAATTTGGATACAAATGTTGCATTTTGTTCATGGAAAAATAAATCCTAACGGTTGTTAGAACTTAAAAATGTCACTTTTATAGCTATGGTATTTTCATAAACTTTCAGTTTTAATGTATGTATATGTTCTTAAATAAACTGGAATACACTTGTTTGACCAGTTATGGTCCCACTCTCTTACCTATGGTCGTACTCAAACTAGTAATGTTCATTATACCTGAATCGCGAATTATTTTCAGGAAATATACGAAGCGTACATAACAATTTTAAAACTCTTGGATTTTTTTACAATATAATCAAATTTAAAGGATCCTGACTTACCGATTCAAATAACATTAAAATTAAAACATGGATTACTGACAAGTCAGGTTTGAAATATTTTGAACAACTGCAAAAAATTAGTTAATAAAACAAATAAATAGAACATCTCTACTGATGCATTTTTTATTCATCGACTATCAAATTTAGCATAGGTTTTGTCATTAATCCTAAATATTAACTTAGAGTAAGCATGGATAAAAAATTACAAAGCCTCTAACTAAAGAACTGATTCTTAGTTGACTCACAATATAGCTTGAAAGGATTTTAAATGTTTCGATTAATGGTGAAAATATTTCTATGTGACAGAAAAGAAAAACTAAGGGATGAGAACGTAACAATAAAACTGTGATTTGATGAAAAACAACATCACGTTCTTAAAAAGGAAACGTTTCAAAAACTTAAATGCAACACACAAAAATTTCGAGAATAATAATCTTTAGTTCCAAAACGCAAATTAATAAATAATGCATGCATTTTGTATTACAAATAGGTGAGGGGGGTAATGAACTGGTAATCTCTATGCCTGTTGGAAAAAGGTGTTGAGAATGAAAAAAAGAAAGACCAAAAGAAAAAGAGGAAATGTTATAAAAATCAATCAAAAAAAAGAAAAAACGAGGATTGTGGAATGGAAATGGGCGAGAGTTTTCTCCCTAACACAGGAGCCAGACCGGCCAGACATTCTCTGCCCGTGTGCAGTTAACGAAACACTTCCCTCTCCACCGCTATGGTTGGGGACAAAGGGCAATTTTGGGCACCAAGAGAAAGTGCCCTCTGGTCGGCTGTTACAAGGGGGTGTCATCGCTTACCGCTCTTCTTGATCCAACCACTGCGATTGGCTGAAAGCGGAGGTGTGCCTTGGCAGCCGTGGGGCCCGTGGTGATCTGGTCCCCGAACCCCGAACTCGTTCTCAAAGCTCTCTTTTCCCCCCTCTCTTTCTTCGCGGCGGTCCCGGCGAAACGCTGAAATCGATGGAACTTGAAAATTTTCTTGTGCTGTATTTGCGATGTGCAAGGGGTTGGAGGGCTGATGGTTAAAAATATGTTTTGTGCCCTATGTTTTTTTTTTTTTTTGAACTGAAATACAAAACGATGTGTTACATTGTGTATTTTTTTCTTGCAATTTTTCTGGGTGGGCCCGGCCCATAGGAGGAGCCGCACCTGAGTTCACGAACCATTAGCAAGAAATCTGAAAACAAAATTCGTAATGATACTTAAACTACATTATCGCAGTTGTGCAATGTTTGAAAAAACCTAATAACACTACATAAATTTGGCAATTAATATCTAAAAATAGAATAATGCAACTATATATCTTTTTTATGAAATAAGGTCTAATTACGTATTTCTAAATTGTCATGTAAATTCTGTCCGGAGATTTTTCAAACTCCCCTACCACAAATTCTAAAAGCTCCAATAGAAAAAAATTGTTACTTGCAAATGTTTTTCGTCATGAAGTTTAAAGTAATGAGCGTGAATTTGCTGAGAACGATGTTGAAACGATACTTTGTTTAGTTTGAGTCACATTTATGATGAAAGTATGCATCAGGGTCGTTGCGAAAACAGTCCTCTGGGAAGTGATTTTATTAATGTCAATTAGTTTAATTATGAAACATATTCAGGGTGTCCACTCCAATCGTGGACCAATAGCTAATTTCTAAACCGTTAGAGATAAGCATAGAGTTTATTTAGGAAAAAATCTCCAAATTAGGAAAGGAATTTTGGGTCGATTCAATATTTTTCAAAAAATCAAATTTTGAAAGAGTTACGAAATTTAAATTTTTATACAGCCCCCCAGTCCTATCAATCATATTTAGTAAAACATTCTTGACACTGTAACGTTTAAAACTAAAAAAAAATCACTCTTCTACGACAAAAATTGACCGAGTTATGACGTTTTGAAAAATCAAGATTTTGAAAGATTTCGCATACGGTCCCTTAAGCGATCGCTCGATGACGTCATGAAATAATGCAAAATCTTGATTTTTCAAAACGTCATAACTCGGTCAATTTTTGTCGTAGAACAGTGATTTTTTTTTAGTTTTAAACGTTACAGTGTCAAGAATGTTTTACTAAATATGATTGATAGGACTGGGGGGCTGTATAAAAATGTAAATTTCGTAACTCTTTCAAAATTTGATTTTTTGAAAAACATTGAATAGACCCAAAATTCCTTTCATAATTTGGAGATTTTTTTCCTAAATAAACTATATGCGTATCTCTAACGGTTTAGAAATTAGCTATTGGTCCACGATTGGAGTGGACACCCTGTTTGTTATTATGTCCACGATTTGTGCCCAAATATGCAACAAAGATCAAAAACACAGTCACCTGGCACAGTTCCCCGCCTAGTTATACTAGACGGGGGACTTAACCCATCATGATTTATCAGAAAAACATTAACTTCAATTGGCCCTCTTTCAAAGCAAAGCAATAGATTCATTTTCTGAGCAATAGTATAATAATTATATGAACATTTCAAAAAAACATGCCTAGACAGATTTCGTGTGAAAAATGACGAGTTTACAGAGAATCGCCCATACCATATGTACACTTCAAAGTGCACTGGATGTTAAAAGGATCATGCTTAACAAGGTTTTTATTATTATTTCGAAAACTTTTCGGAACTGATGTCCCAAATAATTCCCAAAACAAATCACAAACAAAAATATCGATTATTAGTCATTTCCTGAGCATCATATCGTCATTATACTAAGACCGGACAACTTATTGGATGAATCAGGAATTCAAACAATTTTCCAATTTCACAGCACACAACGAGAATCTTCTGAAGCTAGTCTAGGTTCTTTAACTTTCAACATTTTTTTTTTTTCAGTTCAGCTAAAATAAGCTGGAAAACTTCATATGATAAAAGATTTCTGGAACCTCGTTGGCCGGTCATTTCAAGTTTTTCCTGGGGATCTCAAAGGGTGCCAAAACTATGCAATTTCATCGGAAAACAACGAAATCCAAGCCTTCTTATATGTAAATGCATTGATTTCTCAAAGTCGGGGGGGGGGGGGGAATAAACCCTTCCTGCCTCCCCCCTCTAAATGACGGGACTGCTCGTTACGACAATAAAAGTCAAACTGATTTGTTTTTGCAAACCTAGTCGAAACAACAATATTTCTCAACTATGTACTAATAAAACGCTCAGTAAAATCCAAGATATCATGGTTTGAAACTTGATTAAAAACTAAATTACTATAAAGACTACTTATTATCAAATAAATCACAAAGCATCTTAAGAATTTTAACTTTATCCTTGCTGCCATATTTTACCAGAATCAGTCATTCCCAAACATTTTTGGTCCGTGGACGCCCTTGCGGAGTCTTCCAGTTTCTCGTGGACCCCCTTCTTAAGGGTCGTTTTAAAACTAGTCATCAGGCACTGAAATAATACAAATACAAATACAAATACAAATGTGACGACCAGCAACAGGCTCTGGGCCCAACTGGGCTGGTCCTAGTCAAATTATAGATCCCAATGAAGATCAATGGCCCTCTTAAAACTATCTACTCC